>RCUC01163877.1:0-53237 GCA_003697995.1 Taxidea taxus jeffersonii
TTCCACATGGATTCACCGATACTTCCCCAGGACAAGACTGAAGCGTACATATCAGCCAATACAAGACAGGAGGTATGGCTTGTCTTAGGAAGGCTTTGGGTACCATCCAGGGGGCTCTCTAGGGCACCAGCTCCAAGTCACTGAGATGAGAAGCCTGAGCAGAGGGGGGTGAGACAAGAATGTTGGATGGAAGCGTGCCCCCAACACTGCTGATGCGCCAACATCACCCAGTACCCCGAGGCCAGCAAGCTTCTGGAGAGCGACGAGGAAAAGCTCCTGTCCCAGATCATACCATCTACTCCTCCTCAAGTAATTTCTATGCCCCCACAGCACCCATAATTTCTTCATCCCACCATCTGACTCAGCCCCGTCAGCAACTCCAGCAGGTCCTGCACTTTCCTCCATCTGTTTCCCTGCACGATTCCAGATGGATGTGCCAGTCAAAAGGGCCAAAGCGAGAGGAACAGGTACATAACTTGCCCCTGCCCACCTTCCCCAACCATCCTGGCCTTAGAAAGCCTTTGCGTTAGGGCACAGACCCAAGCTGGAGAGAACACGCCACCTAGGATGGCCTTGCAAGTCTGGGCTAGCTCCCCACATGCACACCAGCCACAGGGAAGAGGTGCATGTCCAATCTCTCCCACTGTGATTCCCACAGTAACCCTCTGCACAAAGGCAGAGAAGGGACAGAGCATCACTCGTGACCTCAAGAGCAACATAGCTCCTTAGCTCAAATTTGTATCACCTGCCCACCAGGGCCAAAGTAGTAAAACAGCACAGATCATACCCATCCCAGTGGGGATCGATCGCCTTCAGAATAATCAGAATAATTGCACCTCTTTCCTACCTTCTTCAGCTTGCCACTTTTGGTGCCCACGAAGGCCAGAGAGTGGTTCTTGTAGACGTATGCGATGACAGAAGTCATGCGGTCCCTGTCTTCCGTGAAGACGGGAATGCCGCGCACCATCTCAGACACGCCCAGGGGGGCATTCATATCCAGGCCACAGAAATTATCATCAATGGTTAAGAGCTGAAAATTAAAAAGGAGAAACATTAGGAGGGAGCAGCCAGGCAATAAGCTGACGTACTGAGTTAGGGAACTTCTCGGGCTAGAAGAATCCTTTTTTACATGAAAAGCTCAGATCCAGAGAAACCAGGTGGCTTGTCAACAGTCAACCTAAGCAGGTAGCAGGACCATGGCGAGAAAAACACAGAACCCGAGAGTATCTTTCCTCTCCTGGTCTCCGTGGTCTCTCTGCTCCACCTCCAACCCCTTCCAGGCGCCATGTTTGTAGCTAAGGTTGTCCTTCATCACCATCACACCAGCAAGCCCTGGGCCAGCACGCTTGAGTGTGGGCTCCAGACAGCTCTCCTGAGGAATAAGAGGGAACATGGCCTCCACACTTACAACTTACTAAGTTGAGCAGACACACAAATGAGGACTCAAGAGTATAGAACAGAGAACTAGAAACATTAACACATGAATGACAATACCATGACAGAGGCAGCTGCAGACAGTCAGTTGGGGAGAGAGAAAAAGGAGAAATGGAAGGTTCTGGGAGAAACTCAACAAGTCACACGAGTGCCTCATGATGCCCCATCTCAGACTCTCTGCTCTTTTTTAAAGGTGTGGTAAACATGGGCACCCCTGGCCTTGTCATACCTACACCAGCATGTCCTGAAGTGTCTTCTGTGGAAGTCAAGATCCACCCTCCCCCCCCTGCCGCCCCGCCAAGATGCTCTGTTAAACAGGGCTCCTTGAGTAAATAATTGAATACTGAAACACAGTATGTTCTAACACCATGTAAGAGACTCCTAATGATTAGTTACAGGAAAGGTCTGAAAAGTCTTTTTAAGAAGAAATATGTCTAACATTTCTTCAGCCTTTCCCAAATGTTGTATTCCCTAAAAATCACTGGAACACCTATGAGCATTCCTTAAAGAGTGCATCCCCCCAATACCCAGGGTCTTGAGTCCTGGACAATCCCAGGAGCAAAAGTTGGGACAACCTCAACAGCAAAAGCCTTTGGACCATTTTCCCCACGGAGTTTCGGCCGAAACTCTCCTTGTTTCATTCCAGGCTCCCAGATCCGCAGGAGAGCACAGGGTCACAGCTGGGTTCTGTCCCACTGGGGAGTGGAGAAGACCTTGCCACAGCAGCATGGAGCCCCCAGCGCCCCCACCGAGCAGCTCCGGTGTGGTGCAGTTTCTGAAGGCTCTAGGCACCTACGCCGGCTTCCCCTTCCTTCTCAGAAGAACTGTGTGGCCTTAGAAGAGTTATTCCGTCTTCCCATGCTTTTATTTTCCACTCTATAAAGATGAAGGAAACAAGCCCTGCTTTTTGATGGGTTTCCATAAAGCCTATAGAGCTCACGCCTGTAAACGTCTTTGGACTTTGCAGAAAAAGGAGTGAAATAAAATCCAAGGTGTCACTTTTTTAAAGGCTTCAATCCAGCCAAAGGAAAAGGCATCTGGAGAACCAGCAGGCAAGCTCTTGCCAATGGAGCTGTGTGAAAGTGGCCAACACTGAGCTTTCCAGGGACTCAGGGGCCCCTCAGCTCCTTCCCAGGGTTGGGGGTGGGGGTGACAGGCATTGTCCATCTCAGGGAAGAAAACATGCTGGGCATCTAAAACCTCTGACTTCTCCCCTCCTCCTTATCAAGGGGGCAGCTGGGGCAGAGCTGGGGAGAGCAGGGGCAGGCCCGGGCAGGCCACGTGCCAAGGAGATGTCTGTATCATGTCTTTGATCCCCTCTGGCCTTTCTTGCATGGCCTGGTCCAATACCCCAGGCCAAACACAACCCCCCACTCCTCCCCCTCAAAGACACAATACAGAAGTCAAAGTTAGGAGGGAGCTTTCAAGGTCTAGTTGCATCTTTATGGTTCTTTCCTAAAATGAGGAGATGGGGGAGGAGACAGGTGATGGAGGGTAAAAGGGATAAAAAGAAAAGAAGGAAGAAAAATCCAGATAAAGGAAGATGGTGCCTTCTCCCTGCTGGACATAACAGCAGTATGACCCGGCAGGCACGCCAAGGGCAGCCTAGGGCATGCTGGGAATCCTCGTGGCCTTGCATGCTCCTGCCTCCACTTCCTAGGGAGCCCTCATCCCTGACTTTCTAACCTTAAGCTGTGCCGCAGGGACTTCTGCCATCATGATCCATTTTCCAAGTAGATGAGGGTGGATGATAATCCATGCAGCATAAGGAGAAACTGAGGCAGGGAGCAAGGCAAGCCAGGTTTGACATTCTCCTGCCACCCTTGGCACAAACATGTGCCTCACTGACATGGGAGAACCTTAGGCTGCTCAGCTCCCAGAACCACATTTCTGAGTGGCCAGTTACCGAATACCATTTTTCCTCCTGGCTGGGCAGAACACAAATAAATAAACAATCGCTTACAAAAAGAGCATATGTATTTGGCCAAGTGCAGCATGAAATCATGGCTTGCTCAGATGCACCAAGTCTCTGCCACTCTGGCAACTTAGTGGCAAGGGGCCCAGGGAGGAATGTTTTCAGTGGAAGGAAGCAAGGACAGCTCGGCCTGGCGGCTTGGTGGTGAGGGCTCTGCCTATCCTTGGCTCAGGACGGCTTCCTGAAAGGCCCAGTCAGGAAGCAGGCAGCCTGCTCACCTGCACTTGACCATCATCCCCCACACCGCCCACTTCATGGTGCTGTCATCGGACTCAAATAAGGCCAAGGCCGCAGGTGGGGTTCCTAATGCGGCATTGGAATTCCAGGGACAATGATGGCTTTCTCCCGAGCCCACCCTCCCCCCATGTATCGGTTTCTCCCTCTAAATAGGGCTCCAGGTGATAAAGGTGTGATCGAGGCCTTGGACCAGGTGCAGTCCAGGTCCACATGGATGCTAAGGTCCCCCAGCTGTGGCATGAGGGGGTGACTCTTTGCTTCCTCAAAGCAGGTGCAATGGGGTGGGGGAGGAATGTTGGAATTTTTAACACTAAAGTAGCAGAAAAAACACAGGACTCGGGTTCACATGGGCAGCCCGCTTCTCAACTATACAACTTGGCATAGTCCCCTCCTGTTCTCTGAGCTTCCCTTCCCTTGACTATAGAACAGGAAGACTGGACTGTCCTGAGGGCCAGGTGAGAAAGCAGGTGTGAAGATACTGGCTACGGGAAAGCCACTTTGTCAATACGAGGTGATATTTCATATTTGGTTTTTTTTTTATGGGAATTCTGTCCAGAAGGGGGTAGAATGGCTGCAGGGAGTGCCCTTAGAATGGCCTCTGACCAGTGCAGGCTCCCTAAGGACACCACCATGCCGGGTCTGAGCTGCGGCCACGGGGCAATTAGAGCACCGGGCAGGGGGAGGGGACCCCATAGGGACCACAGACCTGGGAGGCTGAGGTGTAAGGGGCAGATGCCAGGGCCATGTGGGCCCTGGAAGGAAAGGCTAATTGGTGAAAGCCTTCGACAGGTGAGGGCTGGCGTGGATTCCAGAACACCCTGGGCAATGGGGGAGGAGAGTGTCTGCTCTTACCCTGGCCCAGCTCTCCCCTGGGCCCCATTAACAGCAAGATTAGAGCAGCAGCCAGAGGAGGCAAGAGTGGACTGCACCCCAGTGTAATCAGAAGCCCAGGCACACCTCTCCCTCAGCTGTTCCACAAATGCACACAAATGAGCTCTGGCCATTGTTATAGTGCTTATTTGTTAGACAGCAACTTCATTCTCACTGAGGAAAAAATAAGGTTCTGTCCCATGGGAATGTATGTGGTGCCTACTTGGGCAAAACTGTGAATAGACAGGGTTCTCTGTTCAAGCCTTAGCCAGGGCTCCACCCTTCTGCCCCGAACAGGAAGATCCCAAATCTGGTCTCCACAAATGTCTTCTTGGTTGCATGGCTTATAAATTAAAACGTGATCCACTGGATTCCGGGATTGTGAGCTCAAGGACAGGGCCATGTTTTAGGTGACTTTATACGCTGAGATTAGCTCCTGGCTCATGGTAGGTTAAGACATATGTGTTAAACAAATGGATGGATGGATGGATGGATGGATGGATAAGGAAATGAAAGCCTGAATTTCCCAATAGTTAACACTGTGGCCCTAGAATCAGAATGCCTCAGTTTGGACCCCAACTCTACCACTAAATGCTGTGTGACCTTGGGCAAGGTATCTAACCTCTCTGTGCCTCAGCTTATCATTGGTAAAATGGGGATATGAGAGTATATACTTCCCAGTGCTGTGGTAAGGATTAAATGATTTAATACACGTAGAACACAGTCTGGCACTTGGTGCCATGGGAATGTTCACTCTCATCGTTTGTCATCCTTAGACATTTCTGACAACCTCTGTGAGTCTCCTGTTTGGGGGGAAATTCATGGTCTCTACCTCAGAGCAGTGTTAAACCACAGTCAGAGGGCCTAATGTCATCAAGATGAAATAGCAAAAGTGGTACTTCCTACAGATCTGTAAGGCATATGAGGCTGAAAGAAGGAACAGAGGAATGGGGTAAGATCCAGAACATTTCATGTTATGTGTGAGGAATGCAAATTCTCGAACCGACCCCGGATCTACTGGACCGGGGACTCTGGGATCGAGGCTCAGAGACCTGCATCTTAACACCTTCCCGGGTAGGTGACGTGGCCGTTCGCCAGGTTTGAGAAGGGCTGGCGTGAGACCCCACGGAGGTCCGGGCCTTGCTGAGGGCGGTACGGCCCAGGCAGGTGCAGGAGGAGACAGCCTAGCGGCTCAGAAGCAGGGCCCGCAGGACCCGGAGGCAGAGGCTCCCCGGCGGCCTCCCGAGCGGTGGTGGCGGCAGAGGTGGCGGGGAGAGCTAGAGCTGACACTACATATTACAATCTAATAGCTCACCGCGCTTCCCTCGCGCGGCGGCAAAGGTTACCGTGCAATTACGTGTCGCTACATACAAATGACAGAGCAGTTACGGTTACTTTACCAATTACGGGGAAATTGCTCCCACTCTGCAGAGAGCCTGGCACTCTGAAAAGCTCTATCATCTCCATGGAAAGGGGGTTTTCATTCTGCCGGTATCCTTCCTCCGGCCGCCTCCCCCGGCTCCTGGGGCAGAGCTGCCAAAACATCAGCCGAGGACCCCAGAGGTGTCTGGGGTTCTCTGGGAAGACTCTGGAGAGGGCAGAGGAAGACAGCAGACCTGGGAGACAGCTCCTCGGCACTGCCCCGGTCCCGTGCCCTGGTGACAGACTCATAGGAAGCGCGGTCACCTGACCCCTGGGCCAAGCCGCCTGGAAGGCCTTGGGCGATGAGGTGGCCAGGGACCTGGTCCTGAACATGCTTCTCACTCTGGCTGGTGCAGCCCTTGACCTGGTATCTGCGGGCAGCTCCCCTACCCGGTGGGGTGGTCTTGGGCCCGCCCTCAGATGCCCCACCTTGGCAGAAGCCCCACATCAAGTCCTTATTATGGAAAGGTCAGAACTAGGCCAGAGCTCAGTGATCCAAATGTGGTGCTAATGAGGTAAAGGTCACCAGGTCCATCCCCCTGTGGGCCAATTAGCTCAGCTCTAGGATACGGCCTCTTCCATAGCCACAGGCCACCCCTCTTACCCCAGGCATCGGCTGTTTACAAATATCCCGAATTGATCTAAAAGAGGCTGACCAGGTGAGCCAGCAGGGATGGACAGATGCAACTAACCCCTCCAAAAGGGAAGGCAGTGGCCAACTGCTCCAGTCGGCAGGAGTAAACTTGAGCCCGGGATGGAGGCTACAAAGTCAGACCTGATCCTCCCTTGCTCTGTGGGCAGCTCCTGGCCAAAGAGAGGAGTCCTTGAATCTGGGACCAAACCAGCTCCCCTGCCTTTCCTAAATGCAAAAATAGCACCTAGCCTCATGAAGACCCCAGGCTCACCCCCATTGCTGGAAGGCCAGACCATCACATGGGGGAGAAGCTACCAGAGACTTGCCCAAGCTCACCCACTGAAAGGCCTTTCGTTCGGCCTTTTTCCATCCAACTTTTGGTATCTTAGGTTATTGGATCTCCTGTCTCTATGAGGGGAAACTGAGGCAGTAAGTGACAACAACACTATTTACTGTTCCTCACTTATTAAAATGCTTGGGAATGTGTAGGAAGGAACAATTAGACAAAGGCCTAGATAAGGACCCAAAAATACACAGATGGAAACGTCTCATCTGTTTCTGCTCCTTTCCCGGTGGGGGAGAGAGACCTGGGACATGACTTGGACAAGGCCATCTGTGTCCTGCCTCAGCTGCATACACAGTGCTAGAGATAGAGCGGGCCCAGGGAAGCAGCGGGGCTTTCAGGAGAGGCCACATGCAGGCGGAGCCCTGAGGGCTCTAGCCAGCACAGAGCATGGCTAGGCTTTCAACCCTCGGCGGGCTCAGAGAAGGCAAAGAAGTCAGCATCTTAGACTCCAACAGCTCCATTTTACAGAAGAGGAAATAGAGGCCTACAGAGCCCCCGTGGGACCCAATGAGGGGAAAATGATACCAGAACCCAAATCTGCATCTGGAGGGAAAAAGTTGACCTTACATAGGGGCCTCCCCTAAGGTGGCTATAGGGTGGCCCCAAAGGAAGCTATCCCAGGGTCAGAGGCTGCTCAGGGAAGACCCCCTGCCTCCACTTCTGCCACCCAGCATGAGGGCTCTGCCTTTCCAGGGCTTCTGGAAGCAACAAACCCTCTCCTGTGGAGAAGGCCACTGGCCAATTGTCACAACGGGACTTCCTCCCTCCCTGGCTCTGTCGGTCCCAAAGAAAAGCAAGGGCTGAAGTTTTGAGAAGGAATAGAAGTTAGGAGGAAAAGAGGAGGGATGCCCATGAGGTGCTTGCTGATGTGGAAAAGAAAAGGTCTTGGATTCTTCATACTCAGCTGCCCTGAATTCTTAATTAATTAATTCTTAATTAATTAATTCATTAATTAATTCTTAATTAATTAATTCATTAATTAATTCTTAATCAATTAATTCGTTAATTAATACACACACACACACACACACACACACACACACACACACACACATCCCGAAAGCTGACCATAGCAGACATCCGCTGGAAATGGGGACTCAGTGAATTACACATGTGGGATTTCTTTTTAAAGGGAGATATTGATCAGATAAGCTGAAGTAACTCGGGTCCAGATACAGATTCCAGCTGCAAAACTCCGCAGTACAAGAAGGCAATAATCACCTACCCCTGAGAGGACTCTGAGCGCCCTCTGACTGGGGCAGGCAGAGAAGCAAGCAGCCAGAGTGCTCGGGGAGGTGGTAGGCTTAGGTCTACCCTTACCAAAATCTTCTTTATCACAGGCACATGGGCTATGTGCCTGAGTGCTCGTTTCTGCAACAAAGGAAGCAATCCCCAAAACTGGGCTATGTGACCCACCAATTGCTTTACTGTCCTCCATAAGATTTCGTGTCTCTTTTCTGATTTCTAACCCTCCCCTGAAGGTCTGCCCATGGCCCACGCTGACCCTGCATGGCTCTGGAAAGCCAGGTAAGTCCTGCAGCAGGTGAAGGCTGGCCCTGACACCCCGGGTGTGAGCTCAGATGTTGGAAACGGAATGAGGGAATGAGGTCTCATCCACTTCATTACTAATGCAGCATCTCAGAATGATTCCTGTATTGTATCTTTTTCAATGATATAGTAGGGGAAATGAATGTGTACGGAGACAGAGGAGGGAAGCCAGCAAGCCACAGCGCCAATAACCCATTTAGACAAAACCGTTACGGCAGGGACTTCATGAGAAGTGGCTGGGGGTTGGTAGAACAACCCCACAAATCACACCAACATCCCCAAGAGTCAAGTGCCCTGTTTCTGAGCATCGTAAAAGGGAGGGGACTAAAATATAGGCCAGAAGGTCATCATGTTGTAGGAGTTGTGTGTGTGTACGTGGCTTCTGATGCAAGCATTCACTGTTTGAAGGCACTTGACTACCTGTGAATCCATGGAAGTGATTTGCCAAAAGCAATGCTTATTTTTGTACCCATTTTAGTATTTTTATGCGTGTTTGAGACTGTCTGCGCCCAATCCCACCAGAGAGCTAAGTGGCCTTTCACTCATCATCATAACAAGCTACCCTTCTAACAGGAAGCTCAGGCCACTATTTTGAGAGGCATTAGGCCAAGCACACTCTGCACGTCTGCTGGTAACCAACAGTCGGCCGTGGTAATGCACCCCTCCTAGGAACTGCTGAACACAGTCAGCGAAGAGCAGCTATGACCCAGGACAGGGTCCATGGCCTTCTCCTCATTAGCTCAGCTGCTGAGAGCCCTTGGTTTCCCCTCCAGTAAGCAGACAAGCCCATGACAACATGGCCAGAGTAAGAGAACCAGGACCCCAGTTCCACTGGCCCAGTTCTGCAGATGCTGAGGCTAGTCCAGTGGACCCTAGGGGGATACCAGGGAAGGCTTCTCAGCATTGGGAATTGTCCCAAGCACAGCCCCGCTGGGTGCTGCTTCTGTCCATTTGTGCCTTAGCTTCAAAGGTGCCCAGTGGTTCCCTGCCAAAGGCAAAGAGTGTCCACACTGTCCATCAATCCCTCATCCCCTCTCCCTTCCCAGACGGCCTCAGCCCCACCAGAGCCGTAATTGGAGCAGGGCATGCCATGCTGATTAAGTTTGTGCATTTTCTGGCAGGCACTGGGAGGCAGTGGCCCCGCTGGCCAGGCTGAATTATGGGGTCGGCCATTCCCTTGTTAGTGGGAATAAATTTTATTAGCCCCGCTCTTGTAGCCGTGCATCTTCCCCTCTTGCTCCTCAGGCCTGTGTGTGAGTCTGGGTAATGTTGCCTGCACGCGGGATAAATCAGCCAAACAAATCCCATTATATTTTGGAATGCTGACAGAGACACAGTAATGACACTGAGACTGGGAAAGACATGGCTTTCTTCTCCTGGGGATCCCGTTTCATCTACATGGACAGCCTGTGGGGCCCAACCCACCAGGGGAGGACATGTACATGGAGAGGCCAAATGGGAAACTCCCCTAGTTGTCTTTTTGTCTTCTCTCCACTAACTTGGTTAATGAAGAAATCAAGCACGCTGCACCAACGTGCCTTGCAAAAACCGAGGGACACCTGAAGGTAACGGCAGGGAGGGTCCGGCTTGAAACGTAGCCTCTCACGTAGATGCCTTCACTTAGCATTCGTAACGTGTGCTCGCTGGACAGGCGGGCGAACAGAGAACATTCCAGGCCTGGGATATGGAACGTAACCTTTGGCTTAGGCACAGCCCAAATCTCTCCAATGCAGAGACTGGTGAAGAGAAAAATATAAGTCTGAAATCCTAGCAGTGTTCTTAAGTCCCTTTCGATCCCATCGGGGGGTTCTTAGAACTGAGGGAGAATAAAGGCCCCAAAGGTGGGGCGGGGAAACGTTAAGGCAGCTTACAAGCACAAGGTGTCCTGTGTCTCCTGTCACTTGTTAAAGTCTCTGTAGTCCTCTTTCCTAAGGAGTCTCAACAGGCTTTAGGAAAGGGATAGGATTTTTATCACGCCCCCTTCCTGAAGAGGGAATGTATGACTCCAAGGGAAAGGGAAGCCACTTAGGGGCCCAGTGGCCTCTCACGAGCTGCGACTGGCTGAGACCCAGAGCCCCGAACTCTCCAGCCAGAATCGTAGCCAAGACAGCACCCCGGAGCGTGACGGGGCTCAGAAAGGCCCAGAATGCGGAGCTGGGCCGTGACGTCTGGCTGGTGTGCATGCTCACTGAACGAGGGACCCGGCTGCCGCTGCTGGCCGGGCGGCCGCGCCCCGTGCAGGGCGTGCGCGTGTGTGCACGTGAGAGCAAGCTCGCTGCGTTAGCAGCTCCGTGTGTGTGTGGGTGGAGAACGCATCACACAAAGAGGGGGAAGAGGGACTAAGGACTGAGCATAAGCTTGACAGCGGAACACAGCAGAGAGAGCAGCCGAGAGAGGGCCTCGGGGCCTCGGAGGTCTCCTGGGTCCCGTCGTTCTCCCTGCTGACTCAACAGGCTTCGGGGTGGCATTCTGGGGGGACGTGTCCCTTCGCCTGGCCCAGCACACCACCCAAGGCTCAGCCACCATCCTGTACCCGAAAGCACCATGTGTACTGAGCTGGGATATGACTGTCATTGCAAACCCTGCTGGCCAAAAAAGAGGGAGGTAGATGGCCTTCTCACCGGTGTGCCCAGCACAGAAGCCAGATCCAGGGGAGAGAGGGAACACGTGGTTCTGTAAAGACTGGGGTTGCAGTGTGGCAGGCCCCCAAATGCCAAACTCGAAGCCTGGAGTACTGGGTCAGCAGGCGGCGGGGTGTGAGTGCCGGAGCCCACGAGTCGGGGGCCTGCGACTTGAGTGTGGTGTGCAGGGAGCACGTTTGGTGGGCCTGGTGTGTGCATGCCTGCATGTGTGTGTGTGTGTGTGTGTGAGTGTGTGTGTGTGTGTGTGTGTGAGTGTGTCAGATGTAACGGAGCTGAGGAAGGAGGCATGGGGCAGGCAAGAGGAGGCGTTCCTGGCCTGAGCGGCAGGAGAAAGCCTTGCCTAGCGCCATGAACAACAGGATGCACCCCATCTGACCAGAGCCACACTTCCTGCTGGCTGGGAACAAGAAAACACCCTGAGCAGACGGGCAGAAACCAGACCCTGGAGCCCGGGATGGCTGCCTGACCATTCCGGATGCTCACTCTCATGGCTTTTCAGGATCCCCGGCGCCAGACGAACCCGAGAACCATCCAGGCCGGGATGGGAGGCCAGCCCGAGACCAGGGCCGGGGTGGAGGGGTGACCCTCTCTCCCCCCAGGGCTGCCGTGTTGCCAAACTAATGCCTACGGGAGTCAAAGCAAGAGCCCCTGTGAACAGGGTTCTCCTGCATTATTCCTCACTGTTGGATATGAAGAGAAGCTTGGGGTTAAAAATAAAAAACTCAGGGGCACCTAGGTGGCTCAGTGGGTTAAGCCTCTGCCTTTGGCTCAGGTCATGATCTCAGGGTCCTGGGATCGAATTCCGCTTCGGGCTCTGTGCTCAGCAAGGAACCTGCTTCCTCCTCTCTCTCTCTGCCTACTTGTGATCTCTGTCTGTCAAATAAATAAATAAAATCTTTAAAAAAATAAAAAAATAAAAAACTCGGTCCCTGCGCCTCTGTGAACCATGTGGGATAGAGCAGGGCTGGTGGGTGAACCCCAAGTCAGATAGACGTGTGGTTTGGCAATGGTTCTCCACCCAGACTTCCAGAAATGTGAGAGGCTTTTCTAGGTCTTGCAGTGGTGGGGGATTCCCCTGGCACTTAGCGCTGTAGGGTCCAGGACACCAGGATTGTAAGTGCGCCGTAATGCCCAAACAATCCCTGCACCATAGATTGTCTCCTGCCAGATGCTACTAGCACACCACCGAGCCCTGCTGGGGAGAGCACAGGGCTGAGAATGAGGATGCATAGTGGGTTCTGGTCCACCAATCCCATGACCTTGAGTGAAGTACTTGACTTTTCTGTTCCTCCAGTTTCTCAGCTAGAGAGGATGTTGCCTTTGCTATTATCCTACAGCACCATCACGGGAAGAAAAGGAGGTGATGAACCCCTCTGGAAACTGTCAGGCCCGATACGAATGAAGCCCTGCGAGGGGATTGCCAGGCAGCTCGGGCGCCACCCCTCTCCCCTCCCGCTACGGAGAACTGACCGGTGTAGGCAATGACTCTGGATAATAGTTTCTGCCCCGAGCACCTACATTTTGTATTGTAAGGTCACCCAAAGTTCAAGTTCTGAGAGGAAGAGGAAGAAACTGATTTTTGCCCATCCAGCTTTGTCAGCACTAAAGCTGACACTCCCTGACTCCCATGTCCCCTTTTCAATCGGAGCCAAACTCAGAGAAGACATAGTGGCACGAGTGACGACCTTTCCTGTGACCACAGTCATCATTCCTGCTACACAGGCCATCATCACCTGCTGGGGGGCAGCTCCCTCCTGGACCCTTGGGTTCCTGGGCACTGATGTCATTTCACGATTCTTGGTATCCACTGGGAGGGGGTACATTGCCAGGGCCTGATAAATGCTTCATTCAATCATTAATTCCTGGGGAGGTGGAAGGGCTCGTGTTCCACGAGTTAGCTGAGAAGGTGAAGAAAGGTTGAGGAGGCATGGATAGCTATGCCTGGGGGACTCTGGGAGGCCAGGCCACTCGGCCCATGTAGAGCCCAAGAGCCTTGGCCCACAACAGCACACTCTCTAGCCCAGTTGCCCTGGGCACTCTGGATCAGGACCATCAGGGCTCCAAGAAAAGGCTGGGAGCTGTCCCGTTGGTCTGCTCAGGGCCCTGGCACATGACAGAAGCCATAGGCAATGGGCTCCTCATGTCAATCATCTTGTGCTCTGCAGACAGACACTTTGGGAAGCCTGGGTGACAGCCTTCATAAGGGACCAGAGACAGTGCTGAGCAGCAGAAACAGAGATTCTATCATTAGTGTTAACCTTCCTGGAGGTACATAAGTGAAGGGCCTCAGGTTGGCCTTTAATCCCGATTCCAAGACAGAATCAGAGCCCTGGCTGATGCCACTAGGGCCCTCTTTCTGCCCATACCCTCCTGAGACCTATAGAGTAATTTTTCAGACACTAGACCGTTTGTCCTTGGATATCTCTTTCTATTCAACCTGGGAAAACCAGGACACAGGTAAAGAATGGCCTAGAAGGCAAAGATGGAATCCACTGCCATCTCCCAAAAGCACCAGAAAACATCCGGGCTGCTTCTCCATCCTCTACACCCAACACCCACCCAGAGGCTCGTGTTTGCTAAGCATTTACATCGACAGCGACCCAATCCTATGAGGAGGCCACTCCGGGCCACCGTCCCTTCTCTCTGACGTGGGCTCTGTCAGCCTTCCCTGATTTGCCTGGAAGAAAAACAACAGGGAGCTCTCTGGGGGCCTGCAGACCAAGACTCCAGCCTCTCGGTGTGACACTCCTCCGTCTGTCTGGTCATCAGGCCGTGGCCCACCATGTGGCTCCGCAAATGCTCCCCGGTGTGGCAGCCCAAGTCACACGTGCATTATCTTCCCAAGCCACCCACCTTCCTTGAACACAGCCAGAGTGGCAGCTGGGACCGAGTGAGGGGGTCAGCAACCAGGGCTTATACTGTTCCTTGTTCTGAGGGCTGGAGGCCTGAGTTCAGGAGAAGGAACAGGGATCCCCAGGAGTGGCGGGGACTGGGAGGTCCTGAAGAACACCACAAGGTGGGCGTCCTCTCCTTATGGAATGAAGACAGCAGGAACACAGTAAAACCGAATCACTGGTCAAGAAGTGCAAACTTTCCAGCCATAAAATAACTAAGTCCTGGGGATGTAATGTCCCGCACGGTGACTACACGGCTAAGATACTGTGTTGTATCCTTGAAAGTTGCTAACAGCATAGATCTTAGAAGTTCTCATCACAAGAAATTTGTACCTATGTGCGGTTAACCAGACTTAGTGCGGTGATCACTTTGCAATACATATAAATATCGGGCCGTTGCATTATACATCTGAAACCAATTATAACGTCATATGTCCGTTATATCTCAATTGAAAAAACGAACCACTAATCATACCTTTGCAAACTTTTTGGGTTGTAATTATGATAAAGCCCACAGAGAACACCTAGCCTACAAAACACAGGTCTTAAAAGTCAACTTCCTGGGCCCAAGCTTCCCTTGTCCACTGCCTTACGGAAGGAATGCCATGGGACAGAGGCCATCTGAGAATCTGTCCCACTTCACAGGCCTCCAGGGAATCTTGGACCCGGAGGCCAAAGCGAACTCTAGATTCAACTTGTCAATCCTTGCTTCGAGGGAAAAAGGAAAGGAACCCAACAGCCCCGTGAATGGGTGGAGGAAAAGCTGGGTTTGCAAACGGAGCACCCATGAGGGTTCCTCCCGGGGAAGGGCCAGGACTAGCCTGGCTGATGGCGGGGCGGGGGGGCGGGGCGGGGCATGTGTGCTCTGAGCTGGGGCCAAATGAATTGTAGCCGAGCACCTGAGCACCAGAGCAAAGCCATCCAAGTGTCGGCCAAATCAAAGGAAACCGATACTTGACATTACAAGCTGGCGTGGCCTTTTATACTGGCTGGGGAGACAGCCCAGCCCGGTGTGGAGTTTCTGGCCTCCTCCTTTCTGCTATCAGCCCTGAGCTTGCCTTCAGCTTGAAAGGGCTAATTAAAGCCCAAAGAAAAATCAAAAGCTTGTTATCTGGTTCCATGACTCCCAGCCCTGGCATTAGCCTGTCTTGCAAAGCTGTCGTCCCTCTGTTCTCTCCAAGGCCACCATGCGGCCTTAGGACCCGCAGCTCTGCAGACTTCCATGATGAACTTTGCTTTTTGTATTGTGGCAGGGAGCAAGGGTGGGACAAACACCTGCCGGTGGGCAGCCACGCTGATCCCTGCAGCTGATTCTACTCCCAAAAGCCTCACCTGAAAAGACAGAATTTGAGCAAGTTTCCTACAGAAAAGCAACGACAGAAAAAAATAGCCAACCCATCTGATTGCAAAAGAACTAGCTGGTTCATAAGCCCGGAGTGCAGACTTGCATTTTTGAACTTAGGGAGTGCATGTGTGTGTGTGCGTGCTAGCGGGAGTATTTACTGTATGTGTGCATACACGCGTGGGTAGGTGTGTGTGTGTGCATGCATGTGCACGCATGTGTGCAAATGGGATTTCCCTCAAGAAGCAAGGGAGAGGGGGGCGCCTGGGTGGCTCAGTGGGTTAAAGCCTCTGCCTTCGGCTCAGGTCATGATCCCAGGGTCCTGGGATCGAGCCCTGCATCGGGCCCTCTGCTCAGGGGGGAGCCTGCTTCCCTTCATCTCTCTCTGCCTGCTTGTGATCTCTGTCTGTCAAATAAATAAATAAAATCTTTAAAAAAAAAAAAAAAAGAAGCAGCAAGGGAGAGGTTCCTCAATTGCTGTGTTTGCCATTCTTTCCCAAAGTAAGTGAACTTGGGCAATTCATTTCCCTTGTTGGACCTCAGAATGAAGGTACAGACCAGAGGGTCTCTATGGGCCCTCCCCATCCCAGCTTCCTAATGTGTCCCCCCCAGGGAGCTATGCTCGCATGTGTATCATACACACACACAGCATAGCGCCGGGCCTGTCCTTTAGAGCGTGCATTTGGGAGAAGTCCACAGCCTCCAAGTTCACAAACCTGTCTCCTTGATTCTACTGAGTGGATCAGTCACTGCTTCAAACCAAACATATGATGCCCACTAGGGCTCAGCAGCTGCACTGGAGCCCCCTCCGCTCTCCGGCCTGGCCATGACTGTCAGGTGATTGCTTCCTTCTCTGGCCCACGGTGCCTCTCCCATTCCCTCTGACACTAGGGGTCTCTGGCTTCTTGGGGCCTCCAAAAAGAAATGGCACCTTTTAGTTTCAGCCCAGGCACCTGGAAAACTCACCACTGGAAAACAGCCTAAGCCTAAATGTTAAGGCCCTGAAGACCAACGTTGCTGAGTCCCTTCCTTCTCCTCCATCTCCTCTTCCCCCGACCCCTGCGCCCGAGTCCCAGTGCCTATAGGAATGACCTCCCCACAAGCTGCCCGGGAGCCAGTGTCCTCTGAGTGTGTTTGGCAAGTAGCTATACTTCATGAAGGGAAACTTAGACTCTTAAAGTCAATCAAGATACATTTTCCTGGGGCACCTGGGTGGCTCAATGGGTTAAGCCTCTGCCTTTGGCTCAGATCATGGTCTCAGGGTCCTGGGATCAAGCCCTGCATTGGGCTCTCTGATCAGCAGGGAGACTGCTTCCCTTCCTCTCTCTCCGCCTGCCTCTCTGCCTACTTGTGACCTCTCTCTCTCTGTCAAATAAATAAATAAAATCTTTAAAAAAAAAAAGATATATTTTCCTCATGTGGCATTCCACCAAAGTGGACTGGCCTTCAAGAATCACATACTTCTACCTTTCTTCTCTCTACATTAAGATCACAGGATGGATTTTCTCAAACAAGGTTCATGATTTCTTAAATAAATGAAAAAAGGGGGAAAGGAGGGGGACACGGGTATAGAAAATGTTTATAAGCAAGCCTCTAAGTTACTGGAATCATTTTCAAGATGAACAGAAGTCCAGCCACAGCAAGCCGGGCCACGATCTGTTGCACCTGTGGCTGCCCAACAAGGTCCTGGGAAGGCCTCCTAAACCCACCCTCCGTTCCCCACCTCCTTCCGGCTTCCTTCAGCACTTCTGTCACGCAGCACTGTTCCAAGGCTGCTTGGCATGTCTCTTGCCTGGAACCGGGTGCACAGAAAATACTTCAGAAATGCGGTCTTCTAAGCAAGTTCTGCATCTGCCCCTATGTGCCCTGGACTCCCACCCTACTTCTCCTCTCATTTTGCCCTTTCCTAAAGATACTCAAGGAACTAAATCATAATGCTCCTGAAGTTCTAGATCTATCCCAAATGTAGAATACCTGGCTCCATTATTCCCACTAATGGTTTCATTCCAAGCTCCCAGGAAAGCGATTTGCAGGCACAGTCAGTAGGAAGGATGGGTCCATGTCTCATACCAGGTACCAGAGGACACGAAAATCTGGCCTTAACAACACCTGGTGCATATATCTATATAACAGAATCCATGCTTATTCCAAGCATGCCCCCCTCTAACCACACGCCAACATGGAATAAAGTGCCCAGATGGGAAACCTACCTTTCAGCTCTACCTCCAACTCTGAGAAGCTCAGCATCATAGACTTAACACAACACATTTGAGCTGGCGCTGATCTGAGTCCAATGAGACCCAGAGATGGGATGTGCTTGTCTCACTTGCGAACTGGGATGGGTGATTCCCATCCCATGGAAGCCACAGGCTAGGGTCCCCCTGCCACACCCTGCCCTCCCAGCCCACGGGCCCTCCCCTGACTCACCGCACTGCTGCAGGGAATGTCCTTCACCTTGAGCCAGGCTAGGTCCAGCGTACCCTCCCCCCGATAGCAGGACTGCAGCCGCTCCTTAATGCGATCGTTGATCTGCTTCAAGATGAAGATGCACAGGGCTGACTCGTCCAAGGATTTCATTTTCCGCTTCTGGCCCTTGGAGAAGACGGTGAAGAGGAGGTCATCCTCCGGACGGACTCCAAGGGTCCGGGCGAGCACGGCGCCGGCTTTGGACAGGTAGGCGGCTTGCAGCAGGCGGTACTCTACCCCACCGCGCTCACAGCCGATGGGCACCTCCACATAGGAGTTGAAGGCTGTGTCCTCCTTGCAGAGCCTCACGAGCTTGGAGGTATAGACCTGTTCCTTGGTGGTGGAGCCTGGCGGAGACACCATCTCAGGCTGGAGAGTCAAAAAGTAGACAAAATTGCCACTGCTGAAGCCATAGACATAGTAGATATCAAAGTCGGGGATGACGGTGAAGGTGTCCGAAGGAATCTTAATCATCGAGGCCACAAACTCATCGTGGAAGACATAAGCGAACATGCCGTCTGCCTCCGAGTTCTTGGTCAGCTTCCGGCTGGAGATGGTAGGGAAGTACTCTGGCTTCCCATCCACCGCCGTGGCGATGAAGAGCTTGTCGTCCAGGTTGCTGTAGGAGACGATCACTCCAAAGACAGAGCCGCTCTCGTTGACTCCCGACAGGTAGTGTTCCTTCTTGTGGAAGGGCTCCCCCAGCTTGAAGAGGTCCTCAAGCCTGAGAAGCTTGCAGATGCCTTGGTACAGGCTCCCACAGGCGATGAGCCTGTTCTCCTTGTAGTCTATCAGGAGCATCTTGTTGACATTGTTGGTGGTGGTCAGCGGCTCGTTACATGTCTGGACAATGCGGGGTGGGTAACACTTGGGGTTGTCCTCATCCGGCCCTGTCTGGTGGGTCACCAAGACCTTCAGGTCACTGGAGAGCTTGTAGATCCGGTTGACAGCCCCCAAGTAAATGTGCCCCGTCCTCTCATCCACCACCAGGTGGTTGAAACCCTCGGCCGGCTCCCCACGGAACGTGACAAAAGACCGCTTCGGGGATGGTGGTTGCCGGGGGAGCAGAGTGGAGGAGCCCATTCCCACCATCAAGAGATGGGAGAGAAGGCAAGTCCAGTTCCAAGGCATGGCTTTCATCTCAGAAACGGGTCCTCCCGGCACGGCAGCACTCGGCACAAGGGTCCCCTCGGAAGGCCAGGACTCAGGAGGAGAGGCTCCCTACGGGGGAAAGCAAGGACGTGATATTGGGCAACAATGATAGCTTCACCCCACAGCTGGTGCGGCTGGACCCGGAAAGCCCTCAGACAGAGAACTGCCACGGAGATGTTGAAGGCCAAGGGACTCTGCCGCCACGCGTGCAGGGGACAGCCAGGGCTCGGTGGCAGGAGGGCAACCTCAACAATAACAATAATGGTAATAACCATGATCATAGTGATGACAGTGATGATAATAACCACTCGCTACCCAATGACTGACTTTGGAACAGCCACCGTCCAGCACCTTCCAGAGACCGTCTCGTTCCATTGTACAAACTTCAATGCTGGGGACTCTTCCAGCTGCCCCTCCAGATCCGCTTCCTGCCCCTCTCTGTACCTGGGAGGCTGACCTGGATGGACTGTGCATGCACGGGCTGCCTGCCCCCAGGCCTGGTGCGGTGCACAAGCCGGGAGCATCAGCAGAAAGCAGGCAGGGAGGGTTGGCGAGGGGACGGGAGGATGGGGGTGGGCTGCCCGCGCTGGCTGCCACCCTCACCCCAGGTCTCAGTGGCTCTAGGCATGCCTCCCCAAGCCGTCTCTGTCTCCAGGTTCTGTAAGCCACCTCCTGCCCCCTAACATTTGGTCCTAGAGAAGGTAACGGGGCTCACTGTTCCTACCCCCAAATACCACTCTGCCTCTTAAGGATCCACACTTTTAGGAACTCTTCGTGAAGAGCTCCTATATTAACCTTTGCACAAATAACCTGATTTGCATGTGGCGTCTCCTGCTGGCACTCTGACACCCAGTCCTCTGAAGTCAGCAGTACGGCTGTCCCCAGCCTGCACATAAGGAAGTTATACAACTTGCAGAGCTGTAAGGGGGAGAGGTGGATTCAAACCCGGGTGTGCAAGTCGACAATGGGTTCTCATTCTTCACTGCTAATCAATCTCCGTTCACCCCAGCCTGGAGTGGTGGGGACGGACACCGGCTGTGTTCACGCATAGCACAATAGTTCAGAAAGCCGTTTCCTGAGGGCTGTCTCTTATAGCCCCAGCCCTCTGGGTCTACAACTATGCTTCTCCTTTGCATCTGCCCACTGCCACGTGGTGCATGAGACTGATCCTGGGTCCCTCTGTGGTGACTGGGTCCTCCGGGTACGCTGCCCAGCTCTGAGCCCTGATGTCATTTTAATGAGGCAGACCTTGGCTGCCTCCCCTACTGGGGCCACTTCTGAGAGGTTTTCATTACAGGGAGAATTACATTAAGAATTTCATTACATTCATTCTTAAACAGTTTAAGAAGTGGTCCCATAAATGAATGAATGAATGAATGAATGAATGAATGAATAACTCCCCTTGAGACAAAACAGCACCCGGTCCTAACAGTCTCATTCATTTCTATTCAAGAGGATGGCTTCCTAGTTCTTCCGGTTTGAGAGAACTAAGGGCAGGAATGGCCTACATCTTATTTGGTGGCATCTCAGCTTTGCCAAATTTCTCTCATTTACCCCCATATCCTCGATAACGAGGGGATAGGAAGAGGTAGACCACAGAGCAAGAGAACCCCCTGGCCCCAACCACAGGGAGAGTGCACGTTTCCATGAAGGCCTAGAGAAAAAAGGAGAAAGCCAAGACTCGACGTCAGCTGAAATCCCGACAGAAAGCCTGGGTCCTCTCAAAGGGACACCAGAGGAGGGAGACTGGTTGCCTAGCCACAGCCTAGAACGGTCATGCCAGCCTGGGGCCTGTGTTCACCACCCCCCCCCCCCCGCCATGTAACAGATGTTGGCACGGGGCACAGTCCGAACATGCAAAATGCTGTGGGATCCCAGGACAGCCAAGGCTGCAGGGACCCTCCAAGAACTCGGGGTCCGCTCAGGTAGATGCCACCAGAACCTGACTTACGGGGACAGTGGGCTGCTATGTGACAGATGGTAGAATGTTCCCATGAGGAACGCTGACTTCCAGCCTGGGGTGAGGGAGCAAGGAGAAGGCTGTGGGATGGCTGTGAACTAAGGGCGGACACGCGGAGCCGGAAAAGAAGGGCCTCCTTGGGGAGGGGTCAGAGTCGCAAAAGCCTGTCAGATGGCGCACACCAGGGACAGCCTGTCTGGAGCACAGGGTCGACTACAAGACAGGGCTGAAAGAGAAGCCCCGAGCCTCGTCAGGACATCCCTGTGAGCTGGAGACTATAAACTGCAGGGCATTGAGAAGGGGCACTTACAGGAAAAGAGCACAGGCCCTCCCAGAGGGGCCCCCGCCCTTCCACTGATTCAGCCTCTGCAGGAGCACTAGAGTTTGGGGCTGAGGGCCGTGGGCTCCGTGGGGGCAGGGAGGCCCGTCGTGCTTGCTGGTGAGTCCACAGTGCCAGGCTTACGCCCAACATACAGCCGAGACTCAAGACTTGTTTTCTCCTGGGCAGAGAGAGGCGTGGAGGAACGTCATCTGCTGTACTAGGCCCCACTTAAGAGCCTGCGCGCTGATCGCCTTGCCTGATCAGCACAGCCGTGCGCTGGGCTCGGAGTGGTTTCATCTGCTTCCCCAGTGAGGAGACTTAGCTCTGGATTGGGACAATAAGTGGCAGGGTTGGGGTTGAAACCTGGGCCTGTATCAAATCACAAAACCCATAGTCTTTCTAGAGACACACAATTCTAGAGTTTAGAATACAAAACACACAGAAGCCCTTTTCAATCCACGTTAAATCCCCAAAGAGAAAAACCCTGGGACAGCTCTGTAGGACGAAGCCAAGCCCCTGGGGCCCACAGAGCATAACCTGGCAGATAATATCCATCCTGCAGGCACCGCTATTCACCTCTCAAAGTGTTCGTGATGGAAAGCACCTGGCCCAGGGCCTCTGGGCAGGAGAGCAGCAAGTACTTATCAAAGGATAGTTGTTGTTCTTGTTGACAAGAATGAAATGAGATGAACAGGGTTGGGATTATGAAAATAAGATGATACCTGATGGCACCATCTCAGCTGGAGAGAGGACTCAGGATGGCTCATCTTGAGCGGCCTGTGCCAATCCAAGTATCAGAGAAGAATCTAGAAGTCTTTCATCCAGAAGAGACATTCCAGGATAAAGAGTTCCAATCCATGATTTTTAAAGACAAGGAAGCTGTGATCCAGGGAAGTTAAATGATTTGCAGAAGGTCACATAGTGAGTTGAAGATGGGGCGGTGTGAAGCTCGGGTCTCTGGACTCCCTGTCCAGTGCTCTTTCCACTACCTGCAGCCTGTCCTCCAACTTTGTCTGAACCCATTTCGGCACCAGCTCCCTGGCCTTTGTTTAGAGGAGCATGCTCTTTGGATGCCATATGTTCTTCTGGCTAACACAGCTCTCAGAACATTGCTGCCAACAACCAAATTCCAGCAGGGCTGGTAATCCTTATTCCAGACAGGCAGGTGCTGCCCAGGGCTCAGCCACCAGCTCTCAGGAGGGAACCTGCTGCAGTCCCTGTATAGGAACCTGCCAGGCACCGGCGGGGAAGTGTACCTGCCACGCCCCCACCCTAACTGTACACACTCACAGACCCACACACCAATCAACAGTTCTCCAGTTCATAAGAAGCCAGGCAAGGAAGCCTGTAATTATGAATTTACTGAGCAGAAAGGTGCCGGGGCTCTTTCCCCATCTTCTATTAGACACTGAAATGAGACACAGTTATGCATCTCAAACACTTATCACCCTCATCTGGGGATGGTGAAATTACTGCGCCCGGAGAGGGGGGCACCCACAGAAAACAATAACATGTGATGGGAATAACCAGCCTCATATTTTACACAACACGGAAGGACTGATTAGGAAACAAGTAACAGAGAAATGGAAAAGAAAAGGAACAAGCAAGGGTGTGGGCTCCAGCGTGTCTGGGCTGGGTGTGACCCAACCGAAACGCCCCCTGCCCCCAGCTCTAAGATTCACAAGTGGACAGAGCTGCTGGCCCCCTGCCCCTAAGGGCAGCCCTGCCCCGCGGGCTGGCCTGCCTGGGTAGCTCCATTCCAGAACATCTGTCCTCATAAGGTGGTGACCCAAGTTAGGAAACCCTGCTCCCAATTCTAAGTCCTGCCTATGACGTCTTGTCTGGGGGCATCAATTAGCTGGTTTTAAAAGTATTGGAGGTAGCACCAGTCCATCTCTGATCCTTGAAGGCAAGTGACATGACAGAGTCACCCCAAGATCGCCCCAAAGACCTCACTGAACTAGCAGAGTGGGCAAGGGGCAGAAAGCTAGAGAACTAAAAGCCTCTGCACTGAACCCAAACATACCACACTTTTCCCTTCTTTGAAATCAGATTTTAATTCTGAATGATCTCGAGGGAGTTGGGACTCATTTTTAGAAGCCGATCATCATTTTGATTAAAGAAATTGGGGCTGTCTTTGTTTTATGTGGCAAGTGTTGAAGAGCTCAAATTCATTTTCATGAAATAGCACCAGCCTCTCAGATCCCTGAGTGGTAGAGAAGAAAGTTATCATAGACGAGTTTAAAATGGCAATTACCTCATGAAACTACTTTAGAGTTTACAAGACATTTTCATATATATTACCTTGTTCTGATTTTAGTGTTCATGACAACCCTGTTAGATAGAAGAAGTATTTGTAAGTATGTCTCCTTTACAAATAAGGAAACTGAGGCACAAACAGGTATAGGTGCGGGCTGAGGTAATACAAAGTCATGCTGGGACTTAGAAAGACCTTTGCTATGATGGGATGATAGAGCATTCTGAAGAGTTATTCTGGGACGGTGTTTCAAAAGACCGTCTCTACAGCATACCATGGATCCAGAAACCAAATGAGTGGGTCCCACATGCTTTTTTATGAAGTAAAATAGAGGAGAAAAATAAGACTATGTCACATTGAGGAAGGATAACCACAATTTAGCATGACTTTTGTTTCAGCCATATATGTGTATGCATTGGGTGTGATGTAAATGTATTTCTTAACGTTAGCCATTGTGATGGTTAATTTTATACGTCAACTTGGCTGGCCAATGGTGCCCAGATATGTGGAAAAACATTACTCTGGATGTCTCCATGAGGATGTTTTCAGATGAAATTAATATTTAAATCAGTGGACTTGGGGTGAAAGACTCCCCCGCCCCCCGCATAAAGTGGCCATCCAAAGAGTTGAAGACTGACCTCCCTGAGTAAGAAGGAATTCTGCCAGCAGGCAGCCTTTGGCTTTCTGCTGAGTCTGCAGTCTGTGGGCCCACATGGCTCTCCTCTGAGTCCCTAGTTTGTGGGCCTACTCTTACAGATTTTAGACTTGGAGCCTCCACCATTGTATAACATAATTCCTTAAAGGCAATCTCTTTCTCTACACACACACACACACACACACACACACACACACACACACACACAGTTTCTATTTCTTTGGAGAACACTGACTAATACAGTCATGATCAACAAAATCTTTGAAAGACACTGTTAGAGGCAGGGGACACTTTTTATTTTGGTACCATTCATTTACCCTCTAGGGATCCATCTCTTCACCCTCTCTCAGCCCAAAAGCTTCTGAGCGAATGGCATCTACTCCTGGTTCAAGGGAGAGCACATTACTTTGGTCCAAACCAATCAGTACAGAGCTGCTGAAGGGGTGGGGGTGGGGGGGCGATGTCCCAGTGATTGGTTCAGGGATGGATACCTGGTAAGGTCAGAATCTCTGAGAGGCCACAGGCTTTGGATGAGAGTGCTGAGGAAAAAGTTCTAGGTCTTCCACTGGATGTGACCTTGGAGAAGCATTCACCTGAGAACTGTGAGCACCATCCTATAACCATGGGGGTGGGAGGTGGGGAGGGGAGCCTGAAGAGAACAAGCCCAAAGCACTGAGGAGAGCAGAGCTGAGCAAGAGAATGGAAATTACTGGATCCCGGGTCCTGGTGACATCACACAGATGTCTAGATTAAGTGTGCTGAAACCAGCTCTATGCTTACACTTTCCAGTTACACGAGCCAAAAATTCCCCTTCTGCATAAGCCAGTGTGGGTTCTGGAATTTGTTAATGAAAGAATCCTAACCCATACACAGAAAAATCCAGACTTCCAGCCAAAAGACTAAAGTGTCTCTCCCCCCATTCCTCTCTAATAGACTATCCTTTCACAGGGGAAAGGAAGCATGCCAAAGAGTTCTCCACGTCCTGCTGGCCACAGAGATAACCTAGAATTCTGCAAACAGTGGCGCTTTATTTCAGGTAAGATTTGGGTGTGTGATGGTATGTGTATGTGTATTTGTGTGCTAACTTTCGGAATCCAACACAGTGCTCCTCTGTCTGCTGGGTGTTTGCTTTGAGGGCAGCGCTGGCGGGTCCCATGGTGGGACCCCATGGTGGCTGTCCTAGCCTCTGTGTCTTCTGAATAGGTGGTTTACACTCCCTGGGGTCCCCACCCTTCAACCCTGCCTCACGTAGGATCACATCTCCGAAGAAGCTATCTCTGGCCTTGTGTCTGGTGTAGGATGCCCCTGTGATAGGAGAGTAGATGAACCAGTGCCCCCCAGGGTCTCACACTGTACAAACTGAGCTGTATTTGTCCACGGATGCTATCCCCTCCCTAAAATGTGAGCTTCTAGAAGCCATAAATTTATCTTTTGCCACGATTCTCTCGGCTTCCAAGATCAGAGCCTGATACATAATAGGTATGTAATAAATGTGTGAGAACACATGAATGAATGGATGAATAAATGAGTGATGGATGAACGAATGAATGACCACTCCCCTGCCATGTGTCTGCAATGGCATCTGGAACCACCTACAGCAGAAGTACAGAGCAAACCTGGGTGCTGGGTCCTTGGTTCCAACAGTGACCAAACTCAAAATGCCGGTTTTGCTCTGCTCTGATCCAGTGCTTCCAACTACTTAAAATACTCAGTTCTGTCTGCTTCAAGCATGACTTCAAGTGCATCAGGGAAACTGTCTCTTTTATCCAGGATCTACAATGAGAGCTTTCAGTCTACCTGCTAGAATATCATAGCAAGTTGCCTAGAGTCCCCAAATTAGTCTTTGAGAACCTTCACTTACTTAGCAGAGAAAATTAGCACAGACCTTGTTGAGGACAGGGAGCAAACTTTCATCAAGGAAAACTTAGATGAGGTAGAAGACACAGTTGCTAGAATCAGCGTGTATTCTTTCATCCAGCCAATGAATGTTGATTGAGCAAGTACTATGCAAGGGGTTCCAGGCTGGCTGCAAGGGGTTCAGACACTAAAGCAGAAGACAGTACCAAGGAGAAGACAGTACCCCCTTGGGGCACCTGGTGACTCAGTTGGTTAAGCATCTGACTGTTAATTTTGGCTCAGGTCATGATTTCAGGGTCATGGGATTGGGCTCCGCATGGGGCTCTATGTCCAGTGAGGAGCCTGCTTGAGATT
This sequence comes from Taxidea taxus jeffersonii, assembly GCA_003697995.1. NCBI lineage: Eukaryota > Metazoa > Chordata > Mammalia > Carnivora > Mustelidae > Taxidea > Taxidea taxus. The sequence goes on from RCUC01163877.1 coordinate 26,368, forward strand.
TTCTCTCTCCCTCTCCCTCTGGCCCTCCCCACCCCATGCTCATTGTCTCTCTCTCTCTCTCTTTCTCTAATAAATAAATAAATCTTTGAAAAAGAAGAAGACCTGCCCTCTGGTGACTAACAGTCTCCAATAGGACCCTCCAGCTGTCCCCCTTTGAGGTCATCTCCAGTCACTGGTAAGCTCTGCAGAGCTCCACTGGCCAACCCCTGCTAGGAAACTCATTCCCCCTAGCCTCCTCTTCAGTGTCACACTACACATGATTCATCTCTTGTCCAGGCAAGGCTGGAGGACAGGAAGCTAATGAACCACCAAAAATCGGTGCTTCCCCATCCATGTACCTGATGGTGTGAGGTTGTTGGTAAGAGGGGGCCACAAGCTACGGCCCACCTTTCCCAGCCTCTACATTTTCACACAGTATCCAGGTGTGACCCTGTGAAGAGTGAAGAAATGTCCTGGCTTCATCTGCACGTCAAGGCAGGTAGGAAATAGATAGGCCTTCCCTATAGAGCCTTTCACCAGTGGGATAAAGAAGATTCTGAGGCTCTATAGGAGGATGGAGCCCAGAGATGGAAGGACCCACACACAAAAGCAAGAGAGAAACCATTACTGGAACAAGGTTCTGAAATGGTGGATATGTGTGTGACAGCAGTTGGCAACACCCTAACACAGGCAGAACTGGCCAGCATATCGGAGTTGGGATTCACAGCCCAGGCTGGGCACTGGGCAGGAGAAGGGGGTGGGAGGCAGCTCTGATCCTTGTAGTACATGAGGCTACCCCTAGAGGGCACCCCCTTTAGGTGCCAGCCACCCCCTCCTTATTCCCAAAGCCAGATTGCAAGAACCTGTGCCTAGACGGGTAAGAGATGACCATGCCAATGTCTGTAAGGCAGGAAATTAATCACGTTCCTCAGTGGCCCTTCCAAAGTTTGAGGGCTAGGGAGGTGCTACGTGTGTGCAGCTGAGGGCAGGGAGGGGGACTGGGGAACACAGCCCGGGTCTCCTTCCGATTTAATTCAAGAGACACTAGACATCCAAATTAGCAAAACAGACAAATGCCTTTTTTAGATTCCTACTCTAGTTTGTAATCTATGCGCTCAGAAGAACATCCTCAGTAAGTAACCAGTATTTTTTTCCTGCCTGCTTTTCTCACATTAGACTCTTGGTTTCTAGAAGTGGGAGGTATGGACTGTTATTTTATTTTTCTGAAGATCTATGATTTGCGTGTGACATCCCTGGTCTGGTCATGCAGTGGCTGCCCCCAAAGCCTGGGGTGGGTGTGCAGCCCCCCAGGGTTCTCTGCTGCCCCTCTTCCTCATGGCTATTGCAGAAATGAGTGCCACATACATAAAAGGAAAAGTGCCTGAGGGTGGGGATGTCGCTGTGCGATCCATCACCACTGCTAGGAGGGGAAGATCGAGCCAAAGCAACTGCCATCCCAAGAGAAGGTCACAGCACTGTCACAGGACAGTCATATGTGCAGGGGGGTTCCGAAAGGTCAGCGTGGCCATAACCCAGCACAAAACCAGAACGCAGCAATAGCTAGGGCAGGTCATGAGCCTAGGTCGTGGGTCTCCCTTCTCTCTGCTCTGCTTCTGTTCTTTAGAGCAATGAGAAATGTGACACTGACTGCTGCAGGAAGGGCTGAAGAAGGGCATAAGGGATGGGGAAGAGGGAGTCCCGGGGAGCCAGGCACAGACGTAGAGTCCCTGTGCCTCCAGGCAACCAGCCCTGGTCCCCAGGAAATTCAGCACTGCTCAGGGCTCTCTTAATCCTCATTTCCCCGTTTATTAAAGGGGCTGGGGAAACGTGATTACCATGGACAGAGCCTTTGGAACCAGCCTAGAAGAAGCCTCTGCAGGAGGGTGAGTCTGTGAGCCACCCCCATTCAGAGATTAGGTTGTCCCTGGACCCCTGAGGCCCCTATCTATGGTTTCCCCTCCCCCAGTCCTCCCTGTCCTTGGCCTTGAGGGAGCCTCCCAGGGACAGAACCACCTTTCCCTGGCCAAGTCTGCCGCGTTCCCAGCAGAGCTGAGCCAGAGCTTCAGCGAGCCCAGGCAGCCCAAGATGGAACTCTATTATTACATCGCAGCGGCCCTTTATATTCTAGGCACTGTGCTCCGGGTGGGGGAGTCGCTAAGCAATGACTCTCTTTACTCCAAGTCTGGCTGTGAGGCTTTAAAAACACAACATTCTCAAGAGCAGCCTGAGCTGGGAGGACAGAATCGTAAACTTTCCAGTGTCTCATTTAAAGACACAGGCTGGCCAGGAATCTGGGGTCAGATGCCCCAGCTGGGCTTGGCATGCGTGTGGCCTGGGGAGGAGGGTGGGCTGAAGGCTGGCCTGGCTGACTGACTGTCGTCTGGAAAGGAGGCTCGCTGCAGCTCTTCCTGCCGCATTCCCCTTAGCCCAGCCATCCTCTGCCTGGACTGCTAGCCTGGCAGTAGTAAGCGAAACCACGATGTGTGGCTTCACCCTGACTAGCGCCTCCTCTCCTCTCTCGGGCAGGGGAAGAAGCGGGATCTCCTGAGCCCACGGTGGTGCACGGTTCATGTGTCAGCCAAAGTCACCCATAAAAGCCTCCTTTCTCTGTATCACCGCGGCAAGGATGCTACAGAAGTCAGGAATGGCCAGCCCAATGGGTCACAGTCCTGCAGCCCTTCTTCCTTAATGCCTTAGTTCCTCCATCTGTGAAATGGTGTTTCTGGAAATGGGGTGATGTAGTGAGAGATCACCAAGTTTCTTCTTGGGCTAAAGTGAGGAAAAGTGAGAATAAGGCATTTAGGCCTCAAGGAACGCAGACCCCCAGTGAGGCTGCGAGGGCCCCACCAATGGTGTGTGTGGCAGAGACACATAGAGGAATGGATTACAACACCCGGGGCAGCGGGGCGGGGGGGGGGGGGGGGGGTGTTGACTGGAAAACAAAAATGCTGGTCGCTGAAGTTTCTCTCTTGAGGCTCTTCCCACCTTTGCTCTCACTGGCTTTGTAGTAGGCTAGATCTAAATTGTGGGGTGCCTTGGGAGAGCCAGCCACGGTCAGATTCCACAGCCTGCTCCCTGAGGATGTGGGGGCACTCGTGTGTCAGGTGGGCCTCAGTCACCCTCCCTGAGCCCATTTTGTCTCTCATAATAAGGAAGGCTCGAGGGGGATACACTTTGTCAGCTCGGGCTCTGGCCCATTGCACCGAGCCAGATCCAAGGTAGCAAAGCTAACCCTGCAGGGGAGGGGCCTTGGGTTTTTCTGGCTTCTGGGGAACCCCACCCACAACAGCTCTCCGAAGAGTCCTTGGCAAGAGCCGCAGCTCCCACACCCCAGCCCAAGGGCTTAAGTTACACCCGTGACAGAGTGACAGTGTCCATTCCCTTCCCTTCCCTTAGCAAGAAAATAAATGGAAACAGGAATAAAGGTTCCCTTCTTTAGACAAGTGTGAAATCTCTAACTAGAATTTTCTAGCTGAAAAAAAGGTCAATAGGTTTGGAAAGTTGCCAAATACAGGATGCTGGGGGATCCCTGCTGGGAGCCCACTGCTCTCAGATCCTTGGCCCTCAGCCTCTCCCCCAGATGGCATTTGGCTCCCCAATGGCCCCCTGACCCCAGGCCCTGTCACTGTGCCCCCAGCAGAGCCAACCCCCTTCCCGCCCACACAATATTCATATAAGGAAGCCAGTAGCCCCACCAATGAGCAGCACCGTGAAGGAGCAGCCTACTGGGGGCATGTCTGGGCCAAATGACAGTACTTCTGTTGTCATTTAATATCTAGTGGGAGGGCCCTATCCTCAGTCCCCTACTTGTCCTTCTACCTCCTCCCTTTCTTTTTCAATTCCAGGGAAAATCAGGAAGTGAACAGTTGTCTCCCTTGCTGGTCTATATTCATGTAATTAGTGCTATTTAATTCCACGATGAGCCAAAGCTCATAAAATACAAAACATATTTCAGCTGCATGCCGCAAATCTTGGCAGAAATCTCCCTTGCAGCCGGAAGCCGAACAGAGCTATATTCGCTCTTTAAAAAAAAAAAAAATGTTCAGAATGATTGCAGTAAAGTTCTGGGGCCAGACACTGCTACCTGGAAATAAGCAAGGAGGGAGCTGAAGAGGAGGGTTTAATGTCTTAAAGTTTGGAAATAATTCCATCACCACGACAACACTGGATTTTTAAAGTATTTAGTATTGATCAAGTAATGTTAGCATAGTATGTTATTCCTCCCAAGGAACTTGTTGTTGGCCTACCCCCCTGCTTATTCCCATGTGCTTGAAGGTCCTTGGTCCCCAGCAGTGGGGATGTGGACTACTGAGTTAGGCTGCTGTCCCAACTGCTGGGCACATGACTATGAGCCAAATGACCAGAGAGGCGTGTGGCTTCTGGAAACAATTCTAAATTAATGCACACATTCCCATCTCCCAGTTCCTTCTCTGCCCACCCCCACTCTGCTGAAATCCCACCCTACTTCTGTATTTGTACCAGCAACCCATGAGGCGAGGGGTAGAAAATCTTAAACCCCATCCCATTACTCTTTCACAAGCAAGTATGGGCCAATTTGTAAACTTCATAAATTTCCAACCAAAATTAATAAGATTCAAGGAGCCAGGATGGCAAAGGCTAATCAGCCTCAGTCACAGTCTTAGCAAAAAGCTCTCTCTTCACTCAAGTTATCAAGAGCATCCTGGGCACTCAGTTATGCAAACCATCAAAGGTCTGACGAGCAGAGTTTGACAGAAATTACACTGAAATCAAAAGATCTCAGACGGAGGACGAGATTTTTTTTTCTTAATCAACTTTTTAAAAAGTTGTAGTAAAATGGACATTACATAAAATTTACCATTTTAACCATTTTTAAGTGTATGGTTCAGGGCATTAACCACATTCACATTATTGCGCAACTATCACCACCATCCATCTCGAGAGTGTTTCCATCATCCGCAACTGAAACCCTGTCCCCATTAATCGCTAACCCCACAAACCTCCGTCCCTCCAGCCCCTGACCACCATGCTTCTGCTTTCTGTCTCTATGAAAGTGACCACCCTAGGGTCCTCAGATGAATGGAGTCATACAGTACTTGCCCCAGTGTGTCTGGTTGGGTTCACTTAGCACAATGTCTTCAAAGCTCCCCCAAGCTATAGTATGTGGGGTAAGATGGGTTTTAATTAAAAAAAAAAAAAAAAGGATTCTCCCTTCAAAGGTACTTTCCTGGATTTTAAGTAACCCCTGTTCAAAGGTGTCACTTCATGGACACGAGAGAATGGGAAGAAGTGCTGACATGAGAAACTGGTACGGACAAATGCCCGTCAAAGCTTTCTGCATGAAAGCATGCCCCCGGGACGCCTGCGTGGCTCAGTTGGTTAAGCAGCTGCCTTCGGCTCAGGTCATGATCCCGGCGTCCTGGGATCGAGTCTCACATCGGGCTCCTTGCTCGGCAGGGAGCCTGCTTCTCCCTCTGCCTCTGCCTGCCACTCTGTCTGCCTGAGCTTGTGCTCTCTCTCTTAAATAAATAAATAAATAAACAAACAATGCATGCCCCCTTCACCCCACCTGCAACTCCAAACCCATGCAATTATATGAATACAGCACTGAAAATACATCGGTCCTTCCCAAAGCTCTGCCCTAAAAGGGTCCTTGCTTAAGCTAGTTTGGGAAACACCTAGTCACCCTCTTGGAGAGCCAAGATGCACATCAGCTCTTAAAAGTCCTGAGAAGTCCTTTGCTAAAGGCACCTGCTGTAGGATTCTTAACCAGGGTTTCTCAAATGTGTTTGACTAAGGAATCCTTTATTGCTTAACACCTATTACTATCTCTAGGAACACTGTTCCATGGCATACACTTTGGGAAATGTTGGTATGCTGGCTTCTGTTCCTCAAAACAATTTTACATCCATTTTCTCACTTAGTCTTTGTAAAAATTCTGTCAAGTAGATTGAGAAATTGTAGATAATTTGCTTTGCTTACTGAAAAAGGAAAAAAAGCTTTCGAGATTTGGGTCTGCAAAGAAAATCTCTAGGAGAGGAGAAGCAGCTAGAGCAAATAGTTGAGACCCTGTGGCCTTGATTTCCCCTTTCTGATGAAGGCCCACTGATGTAACACAGTGTGTCCTCCATCACCACGGCCCCATGGGTACTTGGCACCCTTCCCTTTAACCTCCTGGCAGAATACCGCACACCTGTTACAACCCACTTCTCCAGGTTCCTCTCAGCACAGCTGAGAGAGGCCGCAATTTTCTCTGTGATTACATGAAATCGACAGGAAAACAAAATAAACACAGAGAAAGGAAGAAGCATAAAATGAGTCTATCTAAACAAAATATGGGTTTCTGCTTCCTCTATTCCTAACTCGTTCCCATACTCAAAGACCCTGTCATCCTCCTCTCCAAAGAGCTGCTTCGACTTCAGAGCCCCTCGTCCTGATGGCCCACTTCCTCACTGCTTGTGAAGCAGGTGTTTCTGGTGAACCTCTGGGGCTGCTGTTTTATTGAGAGATAATGACTCGTCTGTCCTGTCTTGGGTGTAAGGCTATTTATGTTCATGAAGAGTGAACATTCATGATGTAAGTCATTCAGGTAAGAGATGGCTACCACACAGGTCACTAGGACTGACGGCACACCTTTGCAGGTAGGAGAGGGAATCCATCCTTCTTTGGGCCTCGCTCTTTAGGCCTAAACTTTAAGAGATGTATATCAGGTCTGGCTCAGGGCCAAAAATGGACAGTTATCCATGGAGGCACAGCAGGCATTAAACTGGGGTTTCATCCACTGATAAAGCAAAATAAACCCTAATGTGGAAACCACATTGACTTGTTATAATAACTCTATTTATTTCCCTTTTATTACCCCCAGGCCCCTAGGAAAGTCATGTTAAAATGTCCAGCCTTGTCTCAGCTGTGCTATTAGATAGTAATGGACAGTTGTAAATTCATACTTGGGTTGAGGTTACAAGGAGGATACACCTTGTTCTCAGGAGCCAACATGGCCCAAGCTGCACGCACTGGTAGGGGGATTGAGAGTCGGGGCCAGGAGATCTCAGCGCCCCTCCTCAAATGGAGGTTCTCCTTCTGTTTCCAAGTCTGAGCAAGACCACAGTTCCCTTACCAAACACGTCTTGCCACCACCTCCCAGGAGCTACTGTCCCAGATACCCAATGGCATCCCCAGCTTCTAGATGCTTCAGGAAGGAGTTATCATCTCTATTTAGATGAGGAAACAGGCTCATGGAGGTTAAAGGCCTTTGCCAGGGTCACAGAGATTGCCCTAGGAAAGGAGTGATCAGCACCTACCTCGAGTAAGGGCAATACAACGTGGCCGAATGTCAAACGGGCACAGAAAAATGAACTGAAAAGAAATGAAGCAATTTCCAAGAGAACAGAGGAACAAGAGTCAGTCAGCCGTGAAAAATCAATGAGGCAAAATGCTCAGCCTGGAAAGATCGATGCGGCAACCGACCAATGGCCTGCGTTCCCACCTGAAATGACATGCGACCACATCATGATCACGTTTTATTTACCCAGCCCAACTCCCCCCTCCGCCTGCCAGCACACCGCCCAGGTGCCGAATTCAACCTCCACCCAGGCACCCACCTGACCTCATCAACACATTCAACCAGAGCGGAGAGGTGGAGTCTGCACACAGAGGCTACAGAAAGAAGGCCCTGGAACAAGGAGATAAGGTGACCTTCTGAGAGTTAATTTAGTAACAAGACATCTGCACAGAAGTGCCAGATATCTGCAGAAGCCACCTTCCAGGGGCAAGGTGTCCCGAAATCATTGCTGAAAGGGCAGGGAAGTGAGGCCTGCTCAGGTGACATGGCCTCTTCCTCCAACAAGAATATAACTCGAGAAAGCTGTCCTCTGAAGAGTCTGGATAAAGAAGGTGTTAACCAACTCAGGGTGGTTGGTCCAGAGGCCAGAGCAAAACAGCAACAACTGTTGGTTTTCAATCTTATACAAACCAGGGAAAGACAGAGCGAGCTGTGGTGGCTTCCAGATGGGAGTACGCGGTTCCACAGGAAGCACACTCCAAGAAGAGAAGAGAGCTGCCCATCAGACTTCTCCAAGAAATGGATGACATGGTTCTCAAGATGGTTCCAGTGCCATGCTCCTCTGGGAGGCAGCTGACCACCCCCCACACCCCCACTGATTCTTTCCAACCAATATAACTCCTAACGTTATTTGGAAGTTCACCCTCTGGGGCACCACCTCAGAAGGGGGTCGGTCATGATTGGAATCAGTCAGTGATTCTTAGCCCCAGTGGTTAACCAAGATGGGATTAAGCCAGTCGTGGTGGTCCCCTTTTCCTCTGCCAGTTACAAGATTCAGAACGTTCACAGGATTTAAACTTGGCCAACTGGACCACATGAGAAGTCTGCTGGAGATGTGAAGGAGCACCCCTTGTCCTTACTTGCTTAACACTCGCAATGGGGTCAACTGTTGCAGACTTCTCCTGACCAAGAGGAGAGACATTGCCAATATGCCTACCATGGCTGAGCAGGGACGAAAGTGCCAACAGCTGAAAGCATGTGGAGGCTGAACACATCTGACTGACTCACCCACTATACCTTCAGGTTATAGGTGTGCTCTCTGGAGACCTTGCTGTCATGAAGGTCATGAAAGGTGTCAGGGGAGCAACCACCATTCTTTCATTAACTAGATAGGAGCAGACTCCATTACAGTGAATAAGGTAACATTTTACCTTAACTGCCAAAATCCTAGGGAATTAGAGTGAGTTAGTCCCAAGAACCTGTTAATCTCTGGATACATTGGCAAAGTCAGCCCCTGATCCATGGTAATCCCACCCTGGGAGACCCCACCTGGAAGCCACCAGCTGCCGGCATGCTGGTGTCACCTCGTTTAACAGCAATTGAAGGGAATAATGGAAAAACACATACTACCTTATAGTCTCCACACTACATTACATCTACTCAAGTTCCTTACCCACTGTCTGGATTGGTGTCCTTGTCTCTAAACAAGCCATATCTTTCTTACCTACCTCAGAGTATTTTTGAAAGACTGAAAGGAGATCAACGTGAAAAATACAAAGGGATAGATAAACCACAGATTTTTGAATAAGAAGAAAATCATCTCAGCTTACTGAGCAACAGAATCAGAATGGGGTGGGGGAGCTTTTTAAAAAGCACAGACAACAGGATCCCACCCCCAGAAACTCTCATTCAAAGGATGGGAGATAGACATCAGTATTTCTCAAAAAGCAGTAATTATTCAAAACTAACTATAAAGTAATTACTAAGATGTTACTCTCTTAAAAAGCAATAATCACTTGCTTCCCAGGTAATTATTCTAATATGACGCCAGAGTGGATGAGAACCACTGAGAGCCGGATTCTGCCATGTGCAGGTCAGAAAGAAGCCCAGGGAAGCGAAGAGGCTGTTCAAAATCAGCATCCACCAACAGAGCCAGAGCACCAGGGGTCTGGCCTCCTGAGGCCCGGATTACGTGTCTTCCCCTGATGCCTCAGTGTCAACTGCAGGGTATTTAGAGCATTACTATTAACAGGCAGGAAGAGCAAGGGCAGGGAGGAGGAATTACAAAGGTCACAAGCAAACTGTGGGGAGTGATGGGTTTGTTCATTATCTTGATTGTGGTGATGATCTCACAGCTATTTCCACATGTCAAAATGCATTACATTGTATACTTTAAAGTTGTAGTGTATGGCATATCAATCATATCTCAAAGGAACTATACCTTAAAAAATGGACTGGGGGCACCTAGGTGGCTCAGTCGGCTAAGAGGCCGGCTCTTGATTCCGGCTCAGGTCATGATCTTGGGGTGCTGGGATTGAGCCCTGTGTTGGGCTCTGTGCTCAGCAGGGAATCTGCTTGAGGATTCTCTCTCTTTGCTCCTCTCCACCATCACCCCTCCCTTGTGCTCTATCTCTCTTTCTAAAATAAATAAATAAATCTTTCCCCAAAAATAGACTAAAAAACACAACCTAGAGAATGGGAGAAAATGCTTGCAAATCACACATCTAATAAGGGTCTAGTATTCAGAATACATAAAGAAGTCCTGCAACTCAACAGAAAGACAAAGAACCCAATTTAAAATTGGGCAAATGACTTGATGAGACATTTCTCCAAAGAAGATAGACAAATGACCAATAAGCACATGAAAAGATGTCATCAGGGAAATGCAAATCAAAACCACAATGGGGTACCACTTCACATCTAACCAGGATGGCTACAGTCAAATGAAAAATACAAAACGTTTTCAAGGATGTGGAGAAATCGGAACGGCTGAATATTGCTGGTGGAAATGTAAAATGGCGCAGCTGCTATGGAAAACAGTTGGGTGGTTCTTCAAAAAGCTAAAAATACAATTACCATACAATCTGGCAACTCCACTCCTAGGTATGTACCCAAAAGAATTGAAAACAGGGCCTCAAACGCATACATGTACACCAATGTTCATTTAGCCAATGTTCAAGAGCCAAAAGGTGGAAACAACCCAAGTACCCATCAGCAGATGAATGGACACACAAAATGTGGTGTATCCATACAATGGAGTATGACTCAGTGATTTAAAAAAGAATGAAGTTTTGATGTGTATTACAATATGGATGAACCTTAAAAATATTCGGCTAAGGGAAACAAGCAAGACACCAAAGGACAAATATTCTATGATTCCACTCCTGTGAAATATATAGAATATGCAAATTCATAGAAACAGAAAGTAGGTTAGAGGTTACCGGGGGCTGGTGGGAGAGAGAAGGAGGTGGTTATTATTTAATGGGTAGAGTTTCGGGTGGGGAAGATGACAAAGTTCTGGAGATGGACGGTGGCGATGGTTGTACAACATTGCAAATGTAATTAATACCACCGAGTTGTACATTTTAAATGGCAAATTCTATGTTTTATATATTTTACCAGAATAACTATTTTTAAATAGATCTACGGTAGTCCTCTGTGATTTAGCTTTCACAGTGATCCTCTGTATTTGTAAAACATGTTACAAATTCATTAATAACAAGGAGAATGTTTAGGGAGGCCCGATGTGCCAAGCACTCTATATGAATTACCTCGTTTGTTTTTCCTAACAGTGTATCAGGTAGATACTATTATGATCCTTATTTTATAGGTGAGGAAAGTAAGTTCCAGAGAGAGCTAAAGAGATGTTCAAAGCCACAAAACCAGAGTGTCACAAAGCAGGGGTTTTCGCCAGGGAACTTGCTAGAATGCAAATCTTCAGGCTGCACACCAGACGTAAGGGACCTGTGTTGAAACAAGGCCTCCAGGTGTTTGTGAGCACACTCAGGTTTGGGAACCGCTAGAACAGACTAAGACAGAGTTCACATACGAGCCTGAATGCTTGAGCGCTATGATAAACAGCAGAGGCTCTCAAACTTGACCATGCATCACTGAATCACCTAGAAAGCCCTCCCTGAGCTTTTGATTCGGTGGGTGTGGTACACGACTTGGTCATTTGGAGTTCTTACAGGTTCTCAGGTGACACTGTCATTTATCTTATCACTGTCTCATTTTTCTCACTGGCTTAGGTATTTTTAGTCCCATTTTGCAGGTGCAGACAAAAACCGATCACACATCCTAGCACCACCAAAGGAGTTATCACCTGGACCTAGAACCCGAGTTCAGTGCTCCTGACTATGTACCATACCTTCACCTCAGTGATCTGGATGTTTCTATACGCCAGCTTTGTACTCACATACCACCCTCTTCAAAGCCAATAAACGTCTGAAGCCATGAAAGAGGTTTAATTCATTCCAATGAACTGGTGTTAAAGTGATCACATTTGTGTAAAGAAATCCAGGAAGCAGAAAGAAAAAGGGGGAGCAGTAATGAGTACGGTCTGGTTTATCGGTTAGGAGAGTATGTACAAATGGGTGGATGGAGTTGGAAGGAATTGGAAAATGGACCACTTTTCCTTCATTCTTAAGAAATCAGTTGCCTCTTACCAAAATGAAAAGAAATTTTCTCTCCTGCATTGTCCAAGCTAATAGTTCTTTATAATGTCCTCTGGGCACAAAGCATTACTCCTCATGTTCTGTTATAGTCACCTCTTAATGCTTTATACATCTCTGATTCTCCTCTCTCTAAACCACTTGTCTGCTGTGATCATGATACTCTCTTACTCAAGAAACTTCAGTGGCTTCCTATTGCCTATGGAATGGAGGACAAACCTAGCCTTGCATTCAAAGACCTCTGCCACCTAGCTTCGATCATTTCCACTCAAATAGAACTACTCCCCACTATTCATGCAGGTCCTGAGCTTTCCTGATTTCATGACTTCACCAAGTCCTTCCCTTCACTTGAGATTCCCTTCTCCTTCTTCCTTCCCTATCTCTATCCTTGAAAATTTGACCTTGGACAAATGACTCATTCCCTTTAGGCCTCAGTTTCCTCAGCTCTAAAATGGGATTGACAGTAGCACCTGCTTTCCAGGGGGTAGTGAACAATAAACGAGGCGGTCCGTTCTACCACCATCACAAATCCCTCCTCACCTCCAAGCCAAAGGAATCTTTCTCCGTCCCTGAATTTCCAAAGTCATGTGTGCGAATGTCAGAGCAGATCACTTTCTACTTTGCATTTGCTGTAATGTTTACATCTGTATTCACTTTGCTGCTGAATCAGCCCTTCCGATGTGAAAACATGCTTCTTATTTATACACAGTACTTGGCACAGTGTACGTGCCCAATAGGACACGGAAGAAAAAAGGATCCATCCCATGAAACCCTAAATAGATGCTATAGCATCTCTCACACTGCTCAAAGCCCCCATCAAAGGTCACCAAATCCTTGGGCAGGATATAAACCCAGGAATTGGATGGGTGCAAGGTTTCCAACATGAAAAGATTTAACATGTCCTGTGAACCAGCCGCTGAGTTTTGGAGAAGGGACTCCAGATATCCCCTGTTCAAAGAGTCCCCCCAAATCCTCAGAGGCCAGCCTCAGCCCACTTTTCCATCCCCAAAGCATTTTCCAATAATTCAAAGATTCCCTTCCCCATCAGGAGTCCCTTGTGCTTCCTTAAAACAAAAAAACCTTGGCTCCACAAGAAAACCATTTTTCTCTCATTTGATGCTTGTGGGCCTCTGTTCTCCTTTTGCTCTGCTCGTCTGTGAAGCTGCAGCTGCCCTGGCCACCTTGGGGATTTCTGACTCGGCGGAGTTCTGGGGCTTCTCCCACATACAGGCTGCGGGCCCCACGTCCTCTGCGCTCCCTAAACCCCCCAGCCGTCAGCATCCCTCTGGCCTCGGTGCCATCACCGCATACCAAGCCAGCTCCTGGAACATGTCCTCATCTTGGGGGCCCAGAAGTCTGCTTTGGGCCCATGGTCTACAAAATCAAGCCCTGTGGGGTTATTCCAAAGGAAAGATTAAGAGTGTTTGTTTGTTGTTTGTTTTGGCATCTTGTCAGGCAATAAATGAGACTGAGAGACATTCTTGTGAGAAGGGAGGGAAATGCAGAAGAAAGGGAGGCTGGGAAACAAAATGGCCGCTCCGTGATGACTCCCAGGGCTAACACTATGTAGAAGAACAGGCCAGTAAAGAGGAAGCTCTAGCTTGACCCATGTGTATAGGGATGAAGTGAAGCAGGGAGCAGGAGCTCATACAGACATGGAAAACAGATCAACATGAAGAACGGACACAATACTTCTTCTCTCAGCTTCTTGGCCATCACAGGGCTACCTAGTGAGACCCGCCAGCAATTTCAGTTCTTCCCTGACCCTAATCCAGGTTCTCCAACTAACTTGCTACACGGCCACCTGCCCTTCTAACTTCTTCTATCATCGGACTCACTCCTTGCTGTAGGACTCTCAGTGAGAGAGGAACATCTCATCTTCTAGGAGAGAGAAGCACAGTCTGGGGCTCCTCTCTACCCTAATGCCAACACACTTACCCCTAGGGCAGAGGCGAGAGCCTGGCTACAAGGGACATGCTCCTGGAGACACACACAAGTGTGCAAGTGTGTGGAGACACAGACTGGGGGAGGGGACACACAGAGAGCAAAGGCAGGAGGATTGAGTGGCTAGAGCAAAAGCAGCCAAGACTTGGAGCAAATGGACACACTGGGTTGCCTGGCACAGAAGGATTTTTATTGTGTGGTCTCCAAACTAAGGAGATACGGAAAGAAAATACTAGATGAATGAAATATATGTATATTTAGCATAGCAAGAGGCCTATGTCTTACAGGGTACAGCAGATGTCCTGAGGGCAGTATAGGGCTCTCATGATGCCAAGGGACTGATGTGGTCCCCTCGCACCTTAGTTTCCCATCAGTATTTGCAAGATATCATTGCATAGGGGCACCTGGGTGGCTCAGTGGGTTAAAGCCTCTGCCTTCGGCTCGGGTCATGATCCCAGGGTCCTGGGATGGAGCCCCACATAGGGCTCTCTGCTCAGCAGGGACCCTGCTTCCTCCTCCTCTTTCTCTGCCTCTTTGCCTACTTGTGATCTCTGTCTATCAAATTAATAAATAAAATCTTTTAAAAGAAGATATCATTGCATATCTGTGCCAATTAAGGGGATTTGTGATTCAGCGCATTATTTCATTTTAATAATCCAATGTTTTTAAAAATTAGTAAGTGGCTTTAAAAGATACCTACCAGGAGAGTATGGACAGAAAATAATACAAATCACGCAGGTACTAGGGGTCAATACGAAAATGAAGAGGTCATCTTGCTAGCACAAACCCTTCGTCATGTGCCTTATAAGCTGCAGGACAAACTGACCACACCAACTCATCACTCCCTTCTCCAAAAAAGAAAAAAAAAGTCTTAGGAAGACTGTTTTCATATCTGGATTTATATTCACCATCATGGATGATGAACCTTCCCTTAAGTGCTGATTTACTTTGAGATCTCACCCAGTGCATGGCAACGCACACTAAAACACGGAAGACTCTGCTCATTGACTGTTTCTGTCAAGGGCTGCCCTGGGTGGGCTGGTCAGGGAAGGGACGGGAGTGAGTCCAAGCTCAGGATCTCAAGACCCAGCTTCTGGTAAAAACCCTTGTGGCTGAGACCATCCAGCGGACCCATCATTCCTCCTACCCCCTTCCTCACAGCAGCTGCAGGTACGGGGCCCCAGAGAAAAGGGAAGGGTTTTTTCCTATCCAAGCACTGTACATCTCATTTACCTTAATGGCAGCCGCCCAGAGAGTCCACACCACACTGTTTCACCCACTCACCCAAGGGAGCCAAAAGGAAAGTGTGACAGAGAATGAGTACCCAGGTCCCTTTATTCCCAGACTCTGTTTTATTCCTTGATGGAGACCCTCTCGGCAGACCTCACAGTCAGGATACTATCTTTGTGATCGAAAAGCAAGGCATCCTCCCCTTCACACTTAGGGCTAATTACTGAGACCTTGCCACCTGTCCAGCACCAGGAAGTACACTTGACCCCATCATCATACCACACCAGCACCCTTCACCACAACCCCACAAGGGCACTCCTACTACTACCCTTTGACAGAGGAGGGAACTGGGGTCCACAGAGGGTAGGCAGTTTTGGGGGGTAGAGCCCAGACTGTATCCCAGACTCAGGGCCTCTGCTCCCCACCTCTCTTCTGCTCCTCCCAGCACTCAGGAGTGCCAATCTTGGAGAACAGCGTGCATCTGTCTTCTGACCTTGGACAAGTTACTCTCTGAACCTCTGGCTCCCCGGGTATGAAGTGGAGTTAAATAGCACACACCGCATGGGGCTTTTGTGAGGATTAAGTGAGTTACTAGGTGTAACTGCTCCCATCAGTGCTGGGCGCAAATGGCTGCCTTAGCCATGACAGCCCCAATACTTAGCCCCAGCACAGCCCCAGTACTTAGGCCCAGTACTTCTTGTCTTGTACTGCTCTCGTGGTCATCTCAGTCTCTCCTTGATTTGTTCCCTACAAGAAACTAATCCTTATCATTTTATCCCAATCCTGACTCCTGCTCCAGGGGAGCCCCAGGGGAGAAGGTGCAGATTACAGAGGGGAGAGACTAAACTATGCTCCTGTTCCCACCTTCACCATGGTACACACCCCCACTGCCACATCCAGGGCCCAGCCAGTGGACCAGGCATGAATGGAGCCCAAGAAAGCAGGAGAAGGCCTCTGGACAAGGCCTCCTGCTGCCCCTGTGGGGCCCCCGCTGGCACAGCCCCTCCCAGTAGGCCTGCCCCATATGGCTGCTCCGCTCCCAACAGGGTTGTGGATGCTTGGAGACCAATTAGGCATCCAGTGCTCAGGCAAACCAGCCCAGAGGACACCTGCAGGAGGCAGGGGGCTGTGACCTCAGGGCACAAAGAGCTGTCTCTTCCAGCCACGACTTCTAAAGCATTGCCCAAATGTGGAGTAGCCTTATAGAGATGACTGGCTTGGCCTAGTTGAAGGTCCTACTTGGAAGAAGTTTGGAGGAAAGGAGATATTTGTGAGCAGGTGATTCCAGAAGAAGAGCGTATCTTTTGAGAAATAACTATTGGGTCCCCACTCTGTGTCTGACTCTGCTTTCTGCAAAGGAAGGCTACCATGTTGGCCTGACCCACATGGCATCAGGATGATGAAAAGAAACAAACCACCACACAGGACCAGGGCATTTTGAAGGGGCAGAATGCATAGACTGAACTTGGGGGCTGATACCTGGAAGAGAGAGGGACCTTTCTAGAGCACTCCAAAGAGCAGAAGTAGGGCCTCTGAGTGGAGATCATGAGCCAGAGAGTTCCATCCTGCCTGAGTCCACGGGGCCCGCCTGGCTGTGGGAGAGGTCGCCCCAGACACACACAGCCCAAGGCCAAGTGTCCATTTGGCAGGGATGCTGTGCCCAGGGTCGCACGTGGGGCAGGAAGCTGGACCAGGTGATGCCTACATGAGCACTTAGCATTGTGCAAAGCCTACTAGGAAATCAACCCATGAGCACTTTTATGGTCATTGTAATCCAGTGATGAAATTTCATGGTTCTTTTTTGGCCCCAAATCATAAAGTCAGCCTTTTTGGAAGGAGTCTCAAGGTTCTAAGTCCACTCACTGCCCTGAATGAGATCATTTTTAGCCTCCAAGGGACTATTTTTTTAAAAAGTTAAGACCCTTTATAGGACTTTAGCTGGAATTCCCTAGTTTGGGATAGATATCCTGAAATAGGACTGCAGGGCATCCCAGGACTGAAGGTCACATGCATCCACAAAGGGCGGAGGGCCCTTCCCCAGCACCATACCCAGCTGGTGCTGCATAGGAAGGAGGGATGGGGGGCATGGAGAGGAGGAGAGGAATGGAGGCCAGAGGCCCTCAGAGAGTAGGTGTCAAATCCACAATGACAGGAAACCTCTAGAAAGAACAGGAGCGAAATAAAGAATTTTTAAATAAATTGTAAAAAAAATTTAAAAATAGGGGATCTTTATCTGGATCAAGCCCTTCAAGCCAGGAATGTTTGTTGTCAATTTCATAGGGAAGTGCCTGTGTAGTGGGGGCCACCGTGACCCACACACTGGGCCTGGACACCCAGGCCTGGATCATTTATCAAACCAGCAGAGGGAAAAATCCCCAGCACAGAGCAACTCCTCCGCAGCACGCTGAGCATCACTGAGCCTGCTCTGACCCTGGACCTGCTTGCATTTCAATTCCACCTAGAAAAGACATCAAGACGGTCCCATCCTCTGCCTTCCCCTTCTCCTAGAAGCGGCCACCTACACAGAGAAGGAGGCGTAGGCACAAGGCTTGCCAACACCAGGGTGGCCACTGGAGCCAAGGCTCGCAGGGACAGTCCCTGGGGAGGAGGTCACTACTACCAACCTTTCCCCCTGGAGGCGTGGACTCATCAGCCACCCACTATAGCCCCGCAAGAGAGGACAGGGGTCCTGATGTTCACAAAGGGAAGATAACCAGACCCTATGAGGTTCTCTGACCAACTCAGATTCATGGGCAGGGTCTTGGGCCAAGGCTGGTCGGCAATGTGGGGCAGCACCAGCTCCATGAGTTTTAGGGGGCACTGGCTTCTAGGCAGGGTAAATGGAACTTCAGTGTCCAGGCGCTGAGGGAAGAATCTTCCCAGATTCTGGCAAAACAAGAACCAGGGTTTTAATAGCACTGATGTGAAGTGCTTACGGGTATAGGCTTTAGCTCGGGCAGCCTTGGGCTCAGTCTCTTGCTCACTGCATGGACCTGAGCAAATTCCTAAATCTCCAAACTTACTTTCTCCATCTATGAAATGGAGTTGAAAATAGCATTCCTTCCTCACAACTGTTATAAAGTGCTCTGTATAAGCCTGGGCTCATGGTAAATGACTCATCACCTGACTAGTGGTTACAGTGTTGTTATGGGGAAGCTCTCCGGAGGGGAGGGCAGCTGGACGCTGCTGGTGGCCTCCCCACCCTGCGTCTGCGTCTCTTCCGGCTTCCCTCCCTGCCACCACCGTGACTGGACCTGGCTCCCCTCCTAATCCCCTGGCCCCAGGATGGGGGAAAGAAAATCTCTTTCTTTGCTTTCTCTATGCACAGGTTGACATCATCGTCAGAAGAGAATAAAAATCTGAGAGTCACAGAAAATACAAGCGCAATAAACGAATTACATTTTCTGCGTACAAGTCTCTGAACCCATAATAAGTCACATCTTTCAGCACTTCCCAAGCCAAGCCATCAGCCCCTGCCTATCTCCCCATGGCTTCTGCCACCTCATCACCCACCTTGCCCTTCTCTCTCCTATGACAAGGTTCCAGGACCTCATCAATGCCTCCTTAGGACCCTGCCTCTTCATCCCAGGACTGAGGGATACATGAAGCATGCACAGGTTGACAGTGAATAGAATCCAAGTGATAGAATCCAAGTAATACTCTGTCCCCCGCCCTAAGGACTAAGCCCCATCCAAGACCACAGAACACATACAGAATCTCTTGTTGGGGGTGTTGTGTGTGCATAGAGGAAGGGGACATACTTTCTGCCTGCCTTCTTCCAGCTTACAACACACTGCGGATTATTTATTGGTGGGTATAAATTAGAAGACTTAAGTCAGCAGCCCTCAACATGAGGTCCCAGAGCGGTAGCACCAGAGCTCCCAGGAACTTAATAGAAATGCAACCCTTCAGGCCCACCTCATACCTACTGAATTAGAAACTCCAGAGGTGGATCCCAGCAACGTGTGGTTTTGACATGCTGTCCAGGAGATTCTGAAGCATACTGCAGTGTGAGAACCACTGACTAAAGTTATAGTCCAACTAGCTGCATGACCTTGAGTCACGAGAGGGGACTCAAAACAGTTTCATTGTCTATAAAATGGGAATGATCATGGGTCCCACTTCACTGGGTGGTTGGTGGTAAAGATGAGATGAGATCCTGCATATTGCCTAGCACATTGTAGACACTCATGAAGATTCCCTAATACCAATCCCACCAAACCTCAGAGATGGGTTCTACCATTGTCACCATGCAGTAGACGAGAAGCTTGAAGGCTCAGAGAGTTTGTGAAGTGACATGTTCAGGGTCACTTGGCTATGTCTCAAAGGTATCTCAATAACCCCTCCAGAGTTATGGGGTCAGCCATAACTCTTCCTCTCAGACTTGCGGAAGTTCTCAGTCTGGGTGATGTTGCCCTGTGGGCATTCTAGACATGCATCGAGGCTTTTCCGGGTGGCTGAGTACTCCTGGTGTTCAGCCCCCAGAGGGTCAGGGATGCTCATGTGGCCTTGTTCCAGATGGTCCTGTATAAGGAAGATCTGTCCTGCCCAGAATGTCATTGAGAGACACTGACCACCCCAGAGGCTCGGAACTACCCTATAGCACATGGGGTCAGAGGCTGCATGGAGAGTCTGTCAATCAAATCACAGGGATGGCAGCAAAGCACTCTAAGGTTTATGGGACACATTTGCTGCCAGAGTCCCCAGAACTCCTACTTTAGGTGTTGTGAGGGCTGGTTCTTATTCTAGACATTTTGTCCTCACCTTAAAATGCAACTTCCTAAAGCCTCTAGCTCCGACCACTCCCTACCCAACCTATCCTAGGTCCGCACCTCTGTGCAAACTAGGAAAGGCAAACGTTTTCCAGCACCATGGCAGTGGGGATCCCCCCCATGTTCCAAAACCTCTTACAAGAAATGGACATTGGGTCCAGAGAACAGAATGTGTAGTAGGAACTTGCCTTAAAAACAATGTGCTATTTATGATTTGTTGCTAACAGAGAAAGGGAGGGGAATGTCGGTCCTGTTCAGAAAGCAAAAAAATCCTGGGCTGTCAAAAATCCAAGCAGTGGATTTCATCAGTAGAATCAATAAAGATTTATTTGAAAGGTTGCCCTGTGAAAAGGGGCCCAGACAGAGAGCCAGGGAGGGAAAGGTTAGCCGCAGGACATGGAAACACATGCAAGTCACGGGTTTGCTGAAGCAGAGAGGGTGCACAGCTCTGATGAACTTGGCCACTTCCCCGAACTTAACACCTCTTTTCCCATAGCAACCCCCTTCCTCTAGAGATTTCACCAGTTACCCCCACCCCACAGTAGGCAGAGACTGGCTATGCTAAAGCCTTCCTTCTCTGTGAACCATTAAGCTGTCAAGCTGAGGGAGAGAACAGATCCAGAGAGAGCCCTTGCCAGAATGCTAACGGCACACACTACAATTATTTTCTCAACTCCGGACAATTCCTGCTTCAACTTTGACTGGCCCAGGGTCATATTCTGTGAGCTTTGGATGGAAGAGACAGAGTTTGGTGCAGAAAATAACCAGGGAGATTATGTCTGGATAGAGATGGAGGTAACCAGTAGAGGAGTTTTAGGTTGTTTTTTTTTTTTTTTTTCATTGTTTTCCTTTTGACATCCACACAGGTGTCATATAATGGCTCCTGGTTACAAACCCCCCATCCAATGGAGAAACAACCTCTCCATAAATACCTTGCCCACGTCAGTGAAATAGCTGTGTTCCACACTTGAGTGCCATTTTCGAGGACACTTTAAATAGAGCATCGGTCGCTGCTTTCAATTTAACGTGTGAATGGGAGCCGCTGAGGCAGGCAGAGATGATAAGGTGTGGGGACAGGCTCACAACTTCCATTGGTGCGTCTGCTCAGACTGTTAACAGATCCACAGGCACTTAAGGCATCTGGAGGACATGACACATGCAAGACTACCTCAACAAATGAAGGGACACCTGTTATGGGCGTGCAATCTTGGGCACAGCAGGAAACACAAAAAGGAGACGAGGCTCGCCCTCTAGATGAGATGGGCTTTGCGTAAAAAATATCGTAGTTCAAGAAAAAAATGGTGTAAGTGGCACAAAACTGGTAAAATGCTATATAAGTTTACAGGCGAGCCGGATGGGCTCAGTTTCTTCCTGTGTAGAAGCTCCTGCTGAGTTTTAGGAGGATTAAATGAGATCATTTATGATGAATGCCAAGGACAATGCCCAGAAGGAAACAGGTGCTCCATAATGGTAGCAATAGTCAAAAACCTAGGATTCATATTGTCATCATTAAACTATTATTGATTATTTTCATTGTGAATCTGGTTGGATGTACCAACAGGAGGATTATCAGATAAAGCCTAATAATAATAGGTAACATCTGGACAGATGAAACTGAAGAAGTAGGGAATGGTACATGCGAAGATACAGATACAAGGAAATTGGGGACTTGCTTGGGAAATAATAGTACAACTTGTCTTCAACTTTCTGCATTTGTATTACAATATCTGGATGTAGATTGCTTTTTATTTATCCTGCTTCAAGTTCGTTGGCCTCCTTGAATCTGTGTACTGGTATTATTCTTCAGTTTTAGAAAATCCACAGCCAGGACTTCCTCAAATAATACTTCTTCCTCCATTCTCTCTCCTTCTTTGTAGAAATCCAGGTCAATAGGTAAGACCTTCTCACAGTATCCTCTAAGTCGCTTACCCTCTCTTTTGTATTTTTTATCCTTCATTTCAGATGGTTTATTTTGCCCTGCCCCCCACATCATTAATTATCTCTTCAGCAGAGTCTAAATTCTTTTAAAATCCATTTGTGAGTTCTTAATTTCATTCACCATACTTTAAGTACTAGAATTTCTTTTTGGTCCGTGTTTCAAATCTACGATGTTATTTCTATAGTTTCTATTTTGCTGCCAGGTTTTGCAATCTTGCCTTACTTCTACTTAAAATGGTAAGCATTGTTATTTTAAAGGCAGTGCCTGATCACTGCAGTATCCAGAAAACCTGCAGGTCTGTTGTGGGTGCTGGTTCTTAATCACGTTCCTGTGTTTCCTTTGTGTGCCAGTTTATCTTTGATTGTCTGCTTTGACATTGTATTCAAAGATTTGTTTGTGGGAATCACTTGATGACCAGGATCATGTTACCTTCTTCCAGAGAGTGTTCTAATGCTTCTGGCAAGGGACTGACTTACACTATGCCATAACATTAACTATGTTTCAGGAAGAGAGATTTCACTCAGAGATTTCTCATCCCATTTTGTGATATCAGAGATTCCATAAGTGACATTGGCTAATAGCGCCATTCTTGTTTGGGGAAAGAGGAAAGCTCCCAGGGCCACTCGTTAGTAACTAGAAATCCCCGAGCTTCAGAACACAGCCAGGAGGTTCCACGGAAAATAAACAGCATGCAGAAACAGACTTAAGTGTGCAGAGGGTGAGAGGTGCACCCCCATCACTATGTGACAGGTGATCCTGGGAGACTCCTAGGACTGTCATTACTGGTTTCATTGAGTGATGAGAAGGTGTCCACGAGGGTTAACTTCCCAGGTTTCTAGGTAGAAACTGAATCCAATGGAAATGTGAACCTTTAAACTATAACACGTCTTTCTTTGTGTAGACGTCTGCCATGCACTATAGATATTCCCCCCCCTCTTCCATTTATATGAATGAGTGTCAAAAGGTAGCTACCTATGAGGAAATAACTTCTGCTCTCACTGCGGGAATCTGGGCAATGAAATAAAATAAAAGTAAAATGTTACTTGAGGAAGGGCTATATAATTTCATAAATAAATTACCTAGCTTGGCATTGATCTGAGCCGCACGTGAGCTACAGATGAGGAGGGCAGTGAACCACATCGAGCAAAGCTCATCATACATACATAACCTGTTCCTGCCCTTTTTATTAATTGTCTGCACTGAATCAATAAGATCTGCAAAACAAAAACAAAAACAAAAAAACCCACAGATGTACTTTCCTCTTCCTGTCCTATAACAGGACTCCTCTCTCTCCTGGAATAAAAGAGTATGCCAGCCCCTCTCTAAACAGCCTCTCGGCTCATAAGGTTCCTAATGTTCTCCCGAAAGGACCTGGCCCCCACCCTCCCTTCACAGGCAGCCTTCATTTAACCTAGTGAGAGCTAGAAAGGAAATGCAGGTGTTGATGCAGAATGAGGCTGGAAGGGCAAGGGCGCAGAGACAGACCATGAGCCCCCTGGGGGGTAGGGCCATATTTACCAGTTCCCCACTGAACCCCAGCTCCTGGCACTGTTCCTGGCTTAGAGAAGACACCCCATAAATACCACAGCTGCTGAACTGAGCCCTCGGGATAAGGAAAGCAAGCCAGGCATCCCTTCTCTATGAGTAATTCTTAAACGTTCTGCCACGTGGGAACAGGGCGATGGATTGACCTGATGTTTTTTCTAACTCTTTCATTACACAGTCCCAAGGAGGGTACCCCCTGTAAATGTGCCCTGACATGTCTCCCTCTCAAGACCCTCATTCCCTAAAACAAGCAAGACAGCAGTTGGATTCCCAGATTGCCCAGAAAGGGAGGGTAACATGACTTGGCTGTGTTTTATGCAGAAAAGGAAGGACGGTGAGGATAGGATCAGTTGAGGCAAAAGTGTTAAGAAGTGTGATAGGGTAGGGAAAGGTTTGGCTGATTGGCTGACACCATCTGCCACAAAGCTCCCTAGCACCTGCATTTCTGGACCTTGCAGAAGGTCGCCGTACCTGTTCCTGCTGACTGATGGAACAGTGTTATGTATTTGGAGTGGAGGTCAGGGCATGGGCAGGGAACCACCAGTAACCCACCAACCCTGGAAACTGAACTGTACTGAGTGGCCAATCATCTTTGATAACTGGCCAGTCCAACTGTTGCTTTAACAACTGTCCAAATGGACAAGGTGTTCCAGAAGGATGTACCTGACTGAGCCAGACCTAAGTCTAGTTTCCTTCTGCGATGTTCCTGTCGCTCCCCAAGACCTGGGGTCCTGTCCTCTAGTTACAACTTCAGAAATAGGACCTTGCCTACCCCTAAAGCAAATCTTTGGAATGAAAAAACAATGGTGGCCCTTACAGAAAAGGTTTGAAGATGGATATGGGAAAATGGATGCTTCTAGGACCACAAGAACTCTAGTATCTGGGAAAGGACAAGTATTAGTGGGGCTTATTCTCTTAGCTCCTTCCATTTCTGAGCTCTGAAGTCAGAATTCACTCTATTTCCATCTATCCAACAGCAAAATGTTCCATGGGCCTAAATAAAACACCAACATGATTTGGCTTGCAGGTTTCCCCTTCCTAGTCATGCTTCAGAACCACTGGTTTATAATCAATTTCAGAATCACTAAATTTGGGGAGGATGTTTCTCAACATCAGGAAGGGTCAGAGAGGGACACACATAAGAGGCTTCTAGGAAGCCTCTCTCCTTCCTGTCCCAAGATAACATCAGCCAACCCTCAGAAGCAAAAGGAGCCAGTGGTCTCCCAGTCTGCTCTATGGCAGCCCTCTGGCTCCTCCCAGAGAGGGGGAGGAAGACCTCCATTTTCAAGGCATCCAAGGTGATCCAGGCTCACTTTCCCACTCTCAGGCCAGGGGCAGATTCCATAGCTCCTGTCGTGACAGCATATCCTCCTGGCTTCGAGCATGCACTGCTAAGAAGGAGGTACACCTTGCTGATGTCCTAACTCATATGTCAAATTCCTTGAAGATCCTTAGAAATTAATAGATTTGAAGTTCCCACATCACTCCCTTGATTTCCCAGAACCTACAGAAGAAACAAAGCTGACACGATTCTAAAACATGATCACTTAAAACATCTAAAACTTGTCCTTGAGAGGCAAAAAAAATTGAAAAAAATTGGAAGCTATAACTGTATATTTCCTAGAGTCTGTCCTCCCTGCAGCAGATCTAACAGACATCAGTGAAACCCTCCAGAAGCATTTTCCTAATAGAATCAGCAGAGAGCCCTTGCTCAGACTTTAGCAGGAGCCACCGAGCTAAAACACTCATGACCTGAGTATTCCTATTTTCCACCCAAGCAGAAAAATGAAGAGGAGGCAGCAAGGAAGGGTCAGGGAGGGACACCCATAACCACACCACAACCTCTCATGCTTGTCTTTTCTTCCTTCACACCTCCCTAGGGTCACAGCTGGGGACGGTCCCCACAAGGAGGTTTGAAGACAAGGAAGGGGAAGGGAAGAAGAGAGAGAGGATGCCACGCTGACATGGATTTGCTTAAGGCAGTCTTGACCTCTCCATCCTTCCTCCAACCCTGCCGAGTAGGTTCGGCAATGCTGCACTGTGGGGAGGAGGAAAGCAAAAGAGAAGGAATGCAATGTATGTGTCCCATATAAAAGCCTAAACGAAAGGAGAATCTCAGTGAAGATTATTTGTGAGAGTATCCCCACAATGTAGTGTCACTGTGGTCAAAAAGGGGCCACCATTAATTTGGGACCAGGCATACTCATTTAGATTCAGGAACAGAAGGGGGCAGGTGCGGATAATCCCTCGAGGATTGTGATTTTTTTTTTTTTTTTAATGATACACTGGAGAACCAAGTGGGGAGAAAACTCCATTAGTGCAAGCAGAACCGACACCGGTAACAGCGCTCTTGCCTTGGACTTCTAAGATGACTACCTGATCCCCTTGGAAACCCTTTCCAGAAGGTTCTCCAACCCCACCTCCACTCCCAACACCCCTAGAGATTATGATTCAAGCTGCCTTGGATTAGGTGGGGGGACTCTGTACTTTCTCAGAAACTTCTTAGTTGAATCCTAGGATAAGCAGGGCTTGGGAACCATGAGTTCAACCCATGAGATTCACAAAATGAAAATATGTAAGTCAAATGCCAAACTGGCCCATCTGGTTTCACTATTCAAGGAAAGGGAGGCCCAAATGATGCCAATCTGTTACCAGTGGCCTGAAAAATACATTTATTTTTCAAATACTTCCTCTCTTGAAATAGTAAACTGAATTCCAGCAGGCTCGCTCCATGGTGATAGTTTTCCTGATTCCTGTTCGTGGAGATAATTCGAAGTTGGAATCCTTTCCAAAAGGAAGACGTAGTAGTGCACGTTTTTTTTTAACAATGCTTGCCCTGGGCCAGGTCTTGGTAATGAGCACTTGTCACACACCATCTCACTCAACTCTCGAAGGAAGGGATCATCATCCCATTTTATAGATGTAGAAGGAGCCTTGGGGAGGTTTAAGTAACTTGCCCAGGTAGGAAGTCATAGGAAGTGAATTGCATCTAGATCTGGTCCCAGAGCCTTTACCTTGAAGTCTCCAGCATGTTGCTTCCTTAAACCTTCCCACGTCTCCATCTCTGTTTAACTTTCTAGGTCTTTGCTGGTCACTTAACAAACATCCCCTCCATGCCAATGTAGTTCCTTCTGTACTTTTGCCAAAGGCTTCCCTGAATGCCTACAGGAATGGCTGAGGATGCAGCAGGGGGCAGAAGTCAAGAAAAGAGCCTGAGAGCTACATAGGGCTCCTCCTGGGATCAGCTGGGGAGGGTAGAGCTGTTGCAGGGATTCTGACTCATCTGTCTACTGTGCAGAAGAACCAAAGGACAGGCATCCCAGAGCCATAGAGAAGACAGGGAAGGAGTAAAAGCCATCAGGACCCCACAAACACCCATCAGGAGAATCGTATCAGAGGTCAAGGTTGACAAGAACGTTTGTAGGTAGCCTGGATTTCTGGTCTCTGGACTGCTCTCTATTTCAGGCTTATGCAGCAGTTTGTAAATGAGCTCTGGGGATGGCGAGAAACTAGAGAGCACCTCTCTTTGT
>ML110436.1:0-34945 GCA_003697995.1 Taxidea taxus jeffersonii
TTGTAGTTCTTCATTCCTCAAGTGGGGTTAACAAAAATATCTACCTCCTGAGGTAATTATATCTTTAATGGCAGTACATTCAACAGGCTTAGCACACAATGAATGCTCAATGCACATTTTTCCTCTCTCTGTTCCGCTCTCCCTTTTCTTCCCCATCACCCTTCCTAGAAAACTGGAGCACTGTCAGCAGTGCTGCTGACTGTGTCACCACAACACAAAACCCCTGCATGATTAAATGAGATTCAAACATGGGCACTTAACGACTTTTTCAAAGCACTAGTTGGGATTTCAGAATTAAAAGCATCCAAATGCCAAGAGATGCTGAGCTCTGTAACATGAGATGATTAAGGTGGACTCTTCAAGTCTAATATGATATGCTCCATCTAGATCGGTCTGGATCTTAACCATTTCTGCTCTGCACATGTAGAAGATATCTGGTCTAGCCATCTCTGTCAAAAGAGATGCACTAAAATTTTAATAAGTGGATACATATGTATATATGTGTATGTACACTTCTGTATGTGTATATGTGTGTTTGTACATATGCACCACGCTCACATATCTGTATCATAAAGAGTAGTTTCATTGATATTAATCTTCCTGACTCTCAACTGTAGGTGGAGATTTGCCACATTCTTAAATACAGAACTTAAAGCTCAGAGATGTTAGGTCCACACTGAGACACAAGCCTCTTTTCATCTTGACACCTCAACTAGAACACTTCTGGGCAAACTCCCAGTTTTGGGGACCCAAGTTGGGAAGCAGGCTCATGGGGAACATACTTGTACATCCTTTCAAAGAGAAGTTGTTGATGGCGAATACCTTTGAATGGTTTGTAAGAAACAGAATCTATTTGGGCCCCATTCTACCTTCCTTCTTTTGGTCTCTTGCCCCTTTTAGGCAATTAAAATATAATTCCAAAGATGATTCCAGCCTCTTTTTTCCCCCCCACATGGGAAAACTGCCACTAAGTACCACTAATCCTACAAATCATGATACCTGATGTACCACACAACACACCGAGAAACCCACGTTACATCTGCCTCTAATTCCAGGTAAAATATCATGACAAAAATCACAGAATCTTTGGCAAATGAAACTTGAAAGACACCTGCTCCAAAATTCTCATTTTACAAATGAGAAGGAAAAACAGAGAGGTTAAAATAAATTTATCCAAAACCAGAGTTTCACTCATCGGTTTTAATTGTTCGTAAAATTTCATTTCTGTATGCATTCCCCCGCAAGGAAGAAAACAAGGAATCATTTTCCTTTCATAAAAAGAGAGAGAAAAAAAATAAGACAGAAGCAAAGCAACAGAATTTATCTTTATGAAAGCAAATTCTGTAGATATTTTGCCAAAAAGGACACATAGTGAAAATGGATTAGTTCATTTGAGTGGTTTGTGGAAAATATATATTTCCCGAAGCAGGTGGTGCTATCAAAGTGAATAGGGAGAAAAATGTCGTGTATGAAAAATATTTTTTTTAAAACGCTATTTTTCAAGTCGAAAGGGAAATGACACAAAATCCTACCACTGACTCTGACAGCATATTCTAATGGGTTTTGGCTGTTATTTTAGAGAAACACACACCCACATACAAACAGAAACAAACATTTTCAAAAAGGATATGTATAGAAAACCCTGGAGGTTTTACATTTGTTAGATGGAAAAAAAAAAAAGAAAGACAAACGGCCTGCCAGATAATGAGATGAGTGAGCAAGTAAGTCATTGGAAACTCACAAAATGCACTTTTTTGAGACATTTCTAGTACTGTTGATATAAGCAGAGAAACACAGATGGAATAAGAAGCAAACTGTTGCCCCATGGACATTTTAGCAAAATTCCAGAATTCAGCACTTTAAAAAATAGCTCCGTGGGTTAATGTGTAAATTAATTTGCTTTTAGTATATTTCTATCTGGTCATCTTTCTTATTTTTCTAGTTCTTTTTTTTCCCCTCTAAGTAGTAAAATTCAGTTCAATAAGCATTTACTGAACTCCAGCCACAGAAGAGGGTCTGAACTATACAGGACATTATAGGGCTTATGAGGAGGTCAGAAGTGGTGAGGAAACATGCTAGTTCATTAGGAGACTTAGTTTATTCCATTAAGTACTAAACTATATGGTGATCTGTAAGTGCTGGTCCCTGCCTTCCTGAAAGACCATGTAATTTATCTGGGTCCCAAAACCACTGGGATACTGGGTTTTTTTTTTTTTTTTCCATCTTTGTATTGAAATATACATACCAAAAAGTGCATATATCATAATTATACAACCCCGTGCGTCTTTCTCCTCTGTTCACTGACTTACCAATCTGTCTGTTAAGAAAAACCAACCTACCTTTTCCTCTGTCAGACATGGGTGCTCTATGTAACAACCACGGTAACAGTACCACTGTCCCACTTCCATTTAGAGAACTGCTCTTTATAACAGGCACCGAGGCAAGAGCACCCAGAGAGTAATGGCCAGATTTCATGCCCAGCTATGTCCTTTTCTAAAATTTTGATTTCTTTACATTCACCCCCCCCCCCCACCAGCCCTCAGTGCCTTTGCTTATGAGTCCCATCTTAACTCAGGAGACCGCTTCTCACTTCTAAGCATACTGAGGACTAACTTGTAACTCAGTTCTAGTGAGGCTCCTACTGACTCTGGTACCTCTCCAATAAGTTTCTCCAATACTTTTAATTTTTAGCCATTCAGTTTAATCCCTAAGTAAAAATCTACATTTTCTGGTCACTGTTACTTTAAAAGCAATTCCATAACAGTGTCTAGCAAATAATACATCCTCAATGGTTAAATTCTGTACTTGAATTTTCCTCCAGAGTTAATACTGCAATCTTGCTGAGACAGAGGATTTAGGTAGTCTTCCCAACAGGTTTGCATAGTGTCCCCCTAATTCCTCTTATGAGTATGAAACTGATGTCTGTGTGATGTCTCAAGGCAGAACACTCAGGAATATCATAAATAATTTCCCAAACCTCAAGCCCAGTACATACTCAGGCACAATCTTCTTAGTTACATACCTTAAATCTAGATTGAATATGCTTTTTTCACCATCATACTCAATGTCCTTTCCTGGGTCAGTTCATCAGTTCTACTCTGGACCATTAGAAAACTACTTATTCCAGGCACTCCCACACACTTCAATCCATTCTTACCATGTTGTAGCCAGAGATGCCTTGTTAAAAATGACAGTGAAATTGATCTATGGCCTTGCTAAACCCTCCTAATGGTTCCTCTTTGGTGCTAATTCCATGGTATGAAATTCAAGGTCTTTCATGATATCCTACCCAGAATAGGCATTTACATGCTCAAATGTTTACCATGATCACGATCTGGTAAACACACACAATGGCACAAATGCTTACCAGATCGTGATCAGAAAAGAGAGCTAGCTAAACTTGCTGGTTAACATCTACTTGGAGGAGGCAGAATGTCAAATCAAAGGGCTTCCCTTCCCAGTTTTTACTTAGCAAGCAGAAACACTCAGTTTATGGCAATAAAGGCATTAATTAAGCAGAGTATAGGAAAATGTCAATGAGGATTGACAGCTGTGACTTCTCAGTGAAAATATTAAGTAAAAGTTGCCTGCACTCCTTTCTCCTCCACCCTCTGCTCCTTCTTGCTCCTCCAGTATTTGATTAAATACACTAGAAGGAAAACATCAATTCACTCTCGTTAGAGGGCAAGACATTGTGAATTAATGAAGTCAGATCTGTGGGCATTTCGATTCCATTCTATTACTTTCAAGTACTTATGATAACTGGACCTTAATCTTTCCAACACAGAGATCATTAGTATCAGGTAGCACATATGATAGTGGTCACTGAAAGTCATTCGTAACTTGCAAATATATACACACAGACATTTATATACATATGCATACATGTACATACATATGTGTGTTGTGTTTATGGTTAAATCTATATTCATAATTATTGCCAAAAGTTATTTTTAATTTTATATATATATATATATCCACACATATATATATACATATATATGTTTGTAACTATTTTTTGGGTTTTCAGAGCTTGTTAACTGTTAACATTTCTTAAAATATTTTGTTCCTTCCTGCTTTTATGGAGGTTTTCTATAACTACGTCACACTCCTCCATCTCTCTATAAAGAAAAAAATGATTTTTTTAAATTCAAATTTCAGTTCCACCTCTTCTCAATTTGGTGGGACCTAAATTAAAAGGTTTTACTACAAGGAGAATCAAGTTAAAATAATGATGATATTTATTGCAAGAGACCTATAATGTGAGTCAAATTGCTTTTGGAGCTCAATGATAAGAGTTTTGAAGCTGCATATTACTGGATGAAAATCTTGAGAACAACAATGGTACAAGCTTCATTACCTGGTGTCTTGCTTATAACAGGGAGGCTTTCAGTTTTAAATGGTATTTATTGAAAGCTAACCAGATTGTGAGCATTTAATTGAATATATCAATTTTCAGGAGACCAGAATTGTTGTGTTTGCTTAGAAGCTTGTTCTAGAGAGCCCCCCCCCACCCAACACTAGAAATATGTAATAATTCTGTGTCTGAAAAAAGCTTCAGGTAAAATGGTAATTTTCCTCTGCAATCATATCAGTTACTCTGGCAAAATGCAACCCCAAATCTCACATGACAGTTTACAAATTAAAACCTGTAGAAATAATTAAAAAAGGAGATATGTACAGGAGTGTTACGTGAAAAGGTAAAGCTTCAGTAGCCGGCTCAGCTGAGTGATAACTAGACGTGAGGTACAAACTAATTGTACTTACCTATTTCTCATAGCAAAAACTGCCGGCACGGAGGTTCTGCAGTGGGAAGAAAGGGCGTGCACAATATTTTTACTCTCTTAAAGTTTCTTGTAATCAAAGAGAACTAGCACTAGGAAAAATCTGACATCATGGAAGGGGATGTCAACAGTTTGGGATTAAATTAATTGTTGTGAATCTTTTTTTTTTTAATCTTTTCAATAGTTTCCCATGTGTCTTCTGCATCTTACTGACTTAATCAACAAAGGTGTTTAGAGCAACTACCTTGTTTGAGATGCTCTATCATCATCAGTAACTTGTTCCCCCAACTGGATGTCTAATTCACTAGAGCCAGACTCTCTACCCTCTTTTTTCTTGCATCCACACTACAGCACCTAGCACGTGCTTGGGCACATGTTATACACCCAATAATTATTTTAAAACAAAGGATAAAAGAGATATAATTTTTGTAATCCTAAAGATTCTCCAAGACACCACTGCTAGCAGCTATCTGAAACATTTGAATTCAATTTTTTAAAACAACTTTACACTGCAAGTCTAGATACAACTCTTAGTTATCCCGGTGAGATTTTTTCATCCCAGGGGCCTGGACCCAAACTGGAATATCTGTCAGAAGAAACATTAATTGTCCCCCTTCTTGGCAGCTGGGGTGTGAAAATTGGTGCGGAGAGAGACTGAAATTTCTGTTCATCCCAAGCCGTGGCCACTGGGGACACGATGCAGCCCATTAGGGGGACAGATGTGTGCAGGCAAGTTTCGTATCTGTCTGAACAGCTCCTACAGTCTGGGTAAATAAATACCTTAAATCCCTAGAGCCAACAAACTTCTTCAGGATTTTCTCCTAATCTTATGGAGCCTGATGGTGTCTGGGCCTAAGGCATTTTCTAATTGTGAGTAATTTACCTTAGAAAGCTCAGGAGGAGCATCTCAGTGGTATGACCACGCAACCAACAATTCCTGAATAGAAATGCTCATTCCTACCTTCCTTCCTTTACAGAGACCCCTTCCTTTTCCCAGAAACTCTTTCCTTCCCTTCAGGAGGAGATAAACAATACCCATCCAAAATACAAACCCCTTCTCAGCCACCTGCCTCCAATGAATACTTCCTCCTCTGATCTCCTTCAGCCTGACCACCCACTGACTGTTTCTCAAATATTGCTTGGTGCCTTTTGCTGCATTTGTAACATGCCCTTTCTCTACCTCTCCTCCATCTGTGTTGTAATCATACAGGTTCAGAGTTCATATTTCTGTATAGCGTCTAGTGCAATATAAGAAACACCCAGGGTGCTAGTCCACGGCACGACTGATTAGTTTTAGTCAGTTTTCTTAAAGCAAGAACTACGTGTAGGAACTCTGATTGTTATGCCCCCCACCCTCCTCCATGAGCTGTTTGTACATATTTGCACATTTACTATCTTTTCCCTGTTCTATGGTTGCTAGCCCTTTCTTACTAGAGTGAACTTCCTGGGGGCAGAACCCTTGGTATATGTCTGACAACACATGAGAAGACTCAAAGGGAAAGATCTACTTAAGGAAAAATTCCAAGCTGAGGAAGGACTTGATCACAGATGTAGTCATATGAAGTGACTAGGTCAGATACAAATAAATGTTTCAGTCTAAATTTCCAACAACAGAGTGGGCCACCCAGGGAAAGTATAATTTGAGATGCACATGCAGAATCTGGATGACAAGAGCTAAGGCAGAGGAAGGGATACCTGTCCTAAGTAGGGGTTTAGACTCCACGGCCTTCAAGTCCCCAGTCTGCTGAAGTCCTTGAATTCAAGGTCAGTGTGATGGTTAATTTTATATGTCAACCTGACTGGGCCATGGACAGCCCAAACTTTTGGCCAATATTATTCTGGGTTTGCACATGAGTGTGTTTCTATATTAGATTAACATCTGAATCAACAGGCAAAGTAATGCAAATTGCCCTCTATTTGGAGTGGGTCTTATCCAACCAAATGAAGACCTGAATAGAGCAAGAGGTCTGAATAAGAAGGAAATTTTCCCACCTGATTGATTGAACTGGGACATTGCTCTTCTCTGGCCTTTGAGCTCAGACAGAAACACTGGCTCTTCTTGGATCTCAAACCTGCTAGTTTGTAGACTGGAGCACCCATCATTGGATTTCCTGGTCCTCAGGCCTTTAGACTCAAACTAGAACTATACCATCAGGTCGCTTGGATCTTTAATTTCCTGACTGCAGATCTGAAGGACTTGTCAGCTTCTATAATCTTGTGAGGCAATTCCTTAATAATGAACCTATCTCTCTCTTTACACACACACACACACACACACACACACAAACATACATATACTTATATGTAAGTGTGTATGTGTGCATTATAGTATATAAATATGTGTGAGCATGTGTGCATATGTTTGTGTGTGTGATACCAGTGGTTCTGTTTCTCTGGAGAACCCTGGCTAATACAGTCAGTATTGCCTGTTTTAGAAAGTGCTGCTTTCTGACTAGAGGGGATAAAGGCATGGGGAAGCTGGCTTCAGCCCCAGGCCAGTCCATCAAACAATGCCTCTAGCCTTCCAGTTGGACTGTTTGCTTTACTTGTTCTAAGAAGGAAAATAAGTTTTGTCTTTTTCCCCCTCTGTTCTTACCAATCTATCCTTTGATATTTGGCAAGAGCTGGTAGCTTTTCTTGTGGTCTGACTGGATCTGGAAATAACATGGTTATTTTTGTTTAAACATAATAGCAAAGAAGAGCTTGAGCTTATATGCAATTTAGCCTTATCAAGCCCAGACATATTTGTTTGTGTACAATCGGCATGCCTGACTGATGTCAGAAGAGCTCTGAAAACAATATATTCTGAAGCCAGAGCTGTTAGTGGGTGGAACCCTCCCAAATAATAAGCACTGTACACATGGCTGGAGCTAGAATGAGTTATTAAGTCCAATACAACCCGCTTTAGTCCATACAGCATGCCCTATGACACAAACAAAACAGGAAAGGGGGAATACGTGAAAGAGAATGGGCTAAACATGAAGGAAACTGTGTATTTGTGGGCTCTCTAAAGGCACTCAGTTAATGGTTGTTGAATAAATTATAACTTTTGAAATAAAGAATAAAGTGACATTTGCACATGTATATATGTATATACATACAGATATAAAGAAAGATAGCATAGCAGAGAGATTGCAAAGGCATTCACATGGAGGGTTGGTGTTGTTGATGAATTACTCTATGCTGAGATACTCAAGGTGCACAAAGACCCCTGTTCAGTCTTGGTCTTTCTCTCTTCTGGTGTTGTCTTCCCTTTGCATCATACTGGGCTATACCCTGAACTGTCTTCATTCTACACGTATTCCATCCCCGCACCTTCAATCTACTTCCAGTCAAAAAGCACACTTTTCAAATATCTACAAGCATGGCAAAGATTTCTCTCTGAAGTTGTTCTCAAAGAGAAAACTACCCAGGTCTCAGGAACGATATTTCTAGGAATGTTGCTAGTTTTGTTCCAGATTGCCTTTGCACACATGTAGACTAAGAGAAAATAAGAGAGCAGTCTATATTAAAAATGAGTACGTGCTCTAAAAATGAAATGATCTTTGCCTGTCAATGGTGCTGGCAAAATATAATGTTCTGCTACCTATGGCTTTCTGTCCCAACCTCTCACCTTTAAACATACCCCAGGGGTTGACAGCTACAGTTAAATGTATTGATGGATGTTTTATGGAGGTTTTATACGTGTTTTATATCCACTCCATGAAAGTGACACTGCAAGTGATGAAGGAGACAGAATATTAGGAAACTAAAAATTCAGAGTTTGTTCTAAGTGATAGAGTTGCAAAGGAAAGTGTTCTTTCACTCTTTGAACTCATAAGGTAACAAAATATAACCACCCAGTTAGCCTCAATTGCTCTGTTTTCTGTATCAGTAAATTCTGAAATATAGTTTGATTCTTAGGTTGCACCAAGAGATCTGATTCATCAAGTTGCAGTGGGGCCTCGGTCATCTGAACTTTAAACAAAATAATCTAGAATATTCTAGTAAAATAAATATATAAAACACACTTAGAGAATAATTACAGCCTTGTTTTACTCCTCACACCCTTTTTATTTTGAATTTACCCTAGGATAATGCACGGAGAAAAATACCTTAAAATTTGCAACCAAAAGACCTTTGAACTTATTTTTGGAGACTCCAATATCTAGTCCCAGCTCTTCATTTGCTGACCTTCGCCACGAGATACCCCCTTAACCAATCAGAGTCTCAGTGTCTGTAATTATAAGAAATGACATTATCTAGCTCCCATGGTTCCCACATTATTCAGAAAAATAATATCTGTAAAAGTGCTTTGGAAATTGGAAATTGCTGTATCCAAGCAAGGAAGCATTCAGAATATACCTGCGGTTTACTCTCAGCTGGTGCAGTGGGAGGTGGATAGATGGTAAAGATAAGATGAAAACCTTGCCTGAGGAGCTCACAGTCCAGGAGCAAGATATATTAAATAGCCTTGAGGTAACAGGACCAATGAATGGCAAAGTGTATCATTCCTAAGGACTGTTAAGAAGGGAGAGAATAATGATTTATGGTAAAAAGTGGATTATGTGGGAGAGCATAAGGTAAAGATGAGAGAGAATAAGGTAAAGGAACTGGGCTATAGTGGGCCTTCAAAAAAGGGTGCATTTGTTGACAAATAGAGTGTCGATGGGGATGTTCCAGGTAGAAGAGAAAGGGTGGAAAGGCCCAGAGATGGGAAACAGCACCTCGCAGAGCACAGGAAGGGAAAGAAAATGGCAAGAGATGGTTTGAATTTCAGGAAACCAAAAAGCTTATCTCATTTAATTCTTTACTTTGAATGGATTCAGGCGGTACCCAAGTCTGCAACACTACCTTCTCTGTTTGACTGACTGGCATGCTAAAAGTCCCAATCAATATTTACAAATCTTTTTAGTACCTACTTTTATAGCAATATAATACACCATCCACAGAACACCTCCAATCAAGACCGAGTTAAAGATGGCCCCCTTAACATCATGGATTTATCGACCCATTGATATGTTCAAGAGGTCTCCATTGTAAAATTAGTGAATATGTAAATAGTATAAGCTGAAGAAAAGGACAAACAAATTTTAGAACAACACTACCGCCCTTGTTATTGGATCCACATGCTTTTTTTCCAACATGTCTCTTTTGTTTCTAGTAAGTTCTCTTCATTATCTTTAAACTGTTTTGGATATAGTTTTCTACCAGCAATGGTAAAAAGAAAATCCAGTCAGACATCTTAAACACCTTTTGTACTTTTCTATACTTTATGCAAGAGCACAGAGGGATATTTTTTCTACTTTGAACATTATGATTTAATAGACTTTTTAAATAGAATGTCAAAAACAAAAGAATAATTTTAGTACAATGGCATGAGAATTAAATGTATGGATTGATCCTCTGATAGGCTATTTACTCACCATCTCCTTCTCATGTACTTTTTAAGTGATTCATGTAAGCGGCCAGTATGTTAGAGACCCAAGTTCCCAACTTATCAAACTGAATAGGCAGGAAGCTAGCTCTCAGCCCTCCTGCCTCAACAATCCAAATGGTGACACATTTGAAAGCACATTGATGATTACTTCAGAATCGTTTATTTTTTTAATTTCTCAAAAGAGAAAGCAAGTTTTTACTGACTGTTAACAGGATGGGAGGCACTAGATTAATGAGCACCAAGGTCCTGTAAAAGAGGCAGAAAGCTTTGAGGCCTTGACATCTGCTTACCATATGCAAGGTGGACTGTTTCTTCTTGAACATTATCACATTAATTCCCACTGAAAAAAAGACTCCTCAAAAAAATGTTTGCCAGAGAGGAAAGAGCTATAGGCTGGTGTGCAGGGATTGGGTCTTGAGTTTGAAATCCCAGTCACGTTACATTTCTCTGCCTTATTTTCCTTATTGATAGGGTGAAGTACCCATGTCAGAAGATAACCAAAAGTGTCAGGTAAATTTAACACTGCGTCTTTGCTGGTTATTAGGCTATTGTCTCTTAGCTCTAAACGCATGTTCTTATTCTCCCAAGTGATACCCAGAGGGGAACATAAAGGCTGGAGGAGGAAGAGGCTCTTACATGTATTTTTTTTTTTTAAGATTTTATTTATTTATTTGTCAGATAGAGAGAGAGCACAGGAGCGAGCACAAGCAGAGTGGCAGGCAGAGGCAGAGTGAGAAGCAGGCTCACTGCTGAGCAACGAGCCCGATGTGGGACTCGATCCCAGGATGCTGGGATCATGACCTGAGCCGAAGGCAGCTGCTTAACCAACTGAGCCACCCAGGCGTCCCTCTTACATGTATTTTTGTTTATAGATGCTTCTTTATTCTGGCAGTTCTGTCTGGTTCCAAACTGCAGATGAATCCAACCTGAGAAATTTTATCTCCACTCCCAAGACCAGCCCCATGGTGCCTCCTCAGAGAGCTATGTCCTAGCCTTACACGGACCCTCCTTCCAGCTTCTGAGACAGCAGCTGGACAGTGTTTCCTCCTCGGAAGCCTGGTTCCAGCTCTTTGCCTTCCTCCAATTGTCTAATGACTCCAAACTCTTTTCCTGGGGCCCAGGAGTGGAAGTTGCTTTCTGTAATATCTACTGCAAGTCACCTCAGGGATCCCTTCTTATCTTTGCTGTCTCTCCGACGTTTCTCGAACTGACTCGTGACACTACAATCTACTGTTGAAATCACCAGTGTACTTTTGGTTTTCTTAAGGGGAGCCTGATAAATTCAGTGGTTAAAAACAAGATGGGACATTTATACATTAATAATATTTTAAAACTAGCTATATTTCTTCTTTTCCAGGATTCCAAGACTCCATCCCCTTCCCTAGGAGCATTCTTTCTAGGATGTTATTTGAGCAGAGACCCTTTCTTTTGGACCATCAAGATCCGACAGGGATCTCTGCAAGTGAGGTCTGTCCATTGCTCGAGTTCTCATAATTGAAGGAGCTTCTTTCTGTAACATGGAAGCAGGTCAAATGGTCCTAGTAGGAAGACTTCCAGTAAGTTAAATCATAATTACTCTCCAATCAGATCCAACAGGAGCCTTAATCTCTTTTCTTTTTAATAGTGGTAGAGTTGTAGATTAGAGTTGTTGTGGGCTGACATTTGCAGGCAAAACTAACCAGGTGGCCATCATATTTTGAACCAGGAATTAATGTGCAGCAGTCAGAGAACCTGCCTTACTGCAAAACAAAACTTTCTTAAATAATTGGCTTCTTGCTGAAGCCCTGCCACCACCAGTAGATAGGCAGACATATGGGAATTGGTAAGCTTGGGAACACAGGTATTCCCCTCCTCATGTGGCATTATTCATGTGCCCTGAGTCTTCCATTCTGAATGTCGGGTGATAGTTCAAGAAGATAATGGCCTCTGCCCAGAATCTGAATTCCTAGAGGACAAGAGGAGGCAGCACTGGGACTTCATTATAAGTTGGTCCTCATATAAGTTGTTGCAGCATGGAATTGGGAAAAGCTTCCACAAAACTGACAGAGTTTAGTTCATAGCTTGTATCTGTGTTAAAAACACACCCCAATTTGATTCATTTCTGTAGTCAGTCTGTAACTAAGCACAAAGTGAGGGGTATATATCCTGAATTATCTCAATGTCAACGTTATTTTCTATTAACTTCATAAGCTGTTATCATGGCTATAAAATTATGATGATGCACTTTTAAGAATATGCTTTAGGAACTGGAGGGACAAATATTGTTTTGTTAGGTGACATACCTATTAAATTCAAAGAACTTGGCTGATTGAGTTGTCCATTTAGGTTTTCCTGGATATAAAAATCTAGTCAAGAAGACAATATTAAAACACTGAAAGTTAAATCACTATTTAAATATGACTAAATATCTGGCATGGGCCAGACTTTACCAAAAGGGCTCACATTTAACACACTGACTTTTTAAAAGGATTCTTTGAAAAAATGAGTTTTGCTGCATCTGAAAGAAAATTTTCTGAAACACCATACCCCTTGCTGGTTTGCAAGACAGTACATTTCTTCTATGTCTTAAATACTCCAAAAGATTATAAATTCCTTGAAAGAAGTGGCACTAGAATTAAAGTAAAAGAACCAGGAGGTCATCCTTTTCAGCCTTTCCTTATATGAGTATTCAGCCCTCTACTTTCCCTTCAGTTAAAGATCATTTAGACTGAGCTTGAACTCTGTCCTACTAGGGAATTCACTAACCGATAAGGAAAACCATCTAGGTTAATTTTGCTTTCAAAATGAGAGTACCTAATCTTTTTTGTATCAGAATTCCACTTTAATGCAGTCACGAAATATCCCTGAAAGCCTTCTTCAAAGCTGAACATCTAGTCTATTTTGGGTTCTTTGACATGCTATGCTTGAAGATTCTTTGGCATCCTGGTCTTTTCTCTTCAGGACTACTTCCTGTTTACCAATGTATATACTTATTTGTCATACCCTAAATTTAATATAAGCAAATGTTACTACAAACAACACTAACTGTGGTTTACTAAAAACTATGTGTTGGTTCCTATCCTCTCAAGTTTGCCACATTAACATTTCCCAAAGGGCCATGAACGAAGTGTCTTGAGTCCCTCCTTTTAGAGATAGGAGACATGCAGTTAAGCACATGGCCCAAGCCCAGTTAATGGACAAAGTAATGTTGCACCAGGACCGTGCAATTCTGAAGCCCATGCAAGTGCTGGAGCCAGGGATGCTCTCTCTGCACGTATAGCCTACCCTCTAAGCACACATTACTCATTTTCATACCCTCACAGCACCTGGCTCAATGCTTTGAATGATACTTCTTCTTTATGAAATGAATGAATGAGTGAATGAACATGTGAATGAATAACAGTGTCAGGAAAAGCTCCTTGTTCAAGGGCACAAGCATACAGAAAAAACTTCAAAGGGACTTACACACACAAACAAAAGATCATCTTTATGACTCTTTCCTCCCAAATTCTATACGCAACTGCCTAGCTTACACTTCTATCTAAACATGTATAAACTAAACTCATAATTTCCTCCAAGCCTCTTCTGCCTGTTCCTTCATTCTCTGTACCCCCCACTTTGGTTTATATATAAACATCTAACCTATCAGCCAGTCCTGTGCCCACTTCCACCACATTCTTCCTGCGCATGTCATCTCCCTGGGATGACAATGGCTCTAACTGGCCCCTCTCTGCTTCCTTG
Organism: Taxidea taxus jeffersonii; assembly: GCA_003697995.1. Classification (NCBI taxonomy): domain Eukaryota; kingdom Metazoa; phylum Chordata; class Mammalia; order Carnivora; family Mustelidae; genus Taxidea; species Taxidea taxus. Next base: position 13,924 of record ML110436.1, read on the forward strand.
CTCTGCCCTGGATTCTCACAAAAGTGTTGATTTTGAAATGTAAATTTGATTTTGTCACACCCCTTTAACAGCTGCAGTGACTTTGTATTTACTGTGACTCCAAGCCTTTTACCTATTGCTGTGGCCCTGTACCTCCCTTCAACCTTGCCTAAAGTTTGCCTTCTCTTCCCTGTTGCTCTTTCAATGTCTCGCTCTTCCCATTCCTCTGTCAAGCTCACTGCAACTCAGGGACTCAGAAGCTCTCTCCCTAAGTTTGGTTTTTAACTTGTCAACTTCTCAACTAGCTTTTAATTTGTCAATTCCTTCTTTGGTGTTTTGTTTTTTTTTTTAATTTTATTTATTTGACAGAGAGAGATCACAAGTAGGCAGAGAGGCAAGTAGAGAGAGAGGAAGGGAAGCAGACTCCCTGCTGAGCAGAAAGCCCGATGTGGGGCTCGATCCCAGGACCCTGGGATCATGACCTGAGCTGAAGGCAGAGGCTTTAACCCACTGAGCCACCCAGGTGCCCCTCCTTCTTTGGTTTTTAACTTGTCAACTCCTCAGTGAAATTTTTCTGCACAGCCTCATCCAAAATAATTTTTCTATTATTCTTCCCCCCCCCCCAATCTGCACTCCTTTTTTAACTACTGTGGGGGGGGGGGGTTGGAAAGTTATCCACGTGTGTTTGCTATTTGTCTGTCTCATCTATTGGAATGTAAGCTTTAACCAGAGAAGAACTGTATCCAAATCTCCATGTATGCTAATACATCATAAACCCCTTCTAAAGTTATTTTTTTGTATGGAGAGATCCACCTTGATACAATTGCTGAAGTCTAGGCTCTGCCCATTCTAGGTTCCATCTGTTCCCCAATAGAGTACTGAGTGTAGAAGAATGTTCAATATTTTTTTTCCCTAATATTCTTTACTTCTACATCCACATTATTGAGTGCCTCATCTCCATGAGCTTTGCATGATGCTTCTATTGCCTCTAGGCCCTTGGTACTTCCTTTGCTGTAATTGGTGATTCTATCGTGCCACCCTCAGATAAGGAAGGTCCCTCAAGCAGTACTGTCCCAATTCCCATAGCTATGGACCTACACTGAGGTCACTTCTAAAGTCCCTCACTTCCAGAACTCCTGGAAATCTGAGTCACCTTCACTCCCCTGGGAAAAGCAAGATGGTTCCCATCAAATGCTATCCCTTTGATCTCCCCACCTCCTACCACTTCTATGCACCTCAAGATTTTCCCTGCACTCTGGCTGATGTATTCTGGGTCTCTCAATATGTCCGGTGCGGGGTAGGCAGACTCAACTTCCTTCCTTTTATTGGTAATCCTAGATAAAGATCCATATTTTTAATGTATTCATGTTAATTGGCTCACAGGTGTTGAAGGCAGTAACAAGTTAATTGCTGAGTAACGAGATAACATTTTATTTCTTTTTTAAATTTTATTTATTTATTTGACAGATCACAAGTAGGCAGAGAGGCAGGCAGAGAGAGAGAAGGGAGCAAGCTCCCTGCTGAGCAGAGAGCCCGACATGGGGCTCGATCCCAGGACCCTGGGATCATGACCTGAGCCAAAGGCAGAGGCTTTAACTCACTGAGCCACCCAGGTGCCCCACAAGATAACATTTTAATATGATTTGCCTTTTCCAGACAGTGTCAGAACCCAAAGTTTAATAATATGCATTTTGGATATCTATGGGTAGAGAAATTTTGGCAATAAGACCTTTGATTAAACCAGAAATACCATCTCACTATCTCCACCTAATTTACCTATGCCCATGACTACATGTGGAACTACATTCTTTGCCGATTTATGTAGAGAAAATGTAAGAGTGTGCTTAATTTGCTTAATTTTAATACTAGAAAGTCATATACATAAAAGAAAAATTGTATCCAGAGAATTAATAATCAAATTATTTAGAGCTTGAAGTAAATGAGTGTTTCCTGGAACCAGTGTTGAGAAGAGGACACTTTTGGAAGCACTTCAGCAGATAGTTCTTTAAGTTAAGGTTTTTTTCATTCCAAAAGACACGTTTATGATAATAGAATTGATAATAGAATTGAACTGGAGTATAGTGTTGCATGTCTTGCTCTCTTTTGAAACGGTATTATGTCATCTAGATGAGGCGCCACCAACTTATATGTGGATAGTCAAAGGCAGATGAAGAGTCAGTCTTGCCTCAAGATCAAGTGAGGTCCACTTTCAGCTCTACCAAGTAAACTCTCTATGACCTAGAAAACTACAAAATATATTCCCTATAGGAGCCAAATAAAGGCTGAGTTGTTTCTTTCATATGCAGAAAATGCATACTATCACTAACAGTGTTAACCAAGCAATGGAATGACTATATATGGATTTATATAAACATCAGGAAAGGCTCAAAGCTTATGAATGTGTATGGTTTCCCTCCCTCTCTCTTTCTCTCTTAACAGATGACCTGAGTTATGCAGCAAGTTATCCTGACATTTCACTTATTTTTCCACTCATTTTCTTTGCCAGAAAGGGATTTGCCATACTTGCAGCAACAAAAACAAAACCAACTCATCCTCCTGTTTCTTGTGGCATCCCTGGGGAAATGTGTGAACATGGTCAAATGTTTGAGGTTCTTGAGATGACAGGGAAAGGAATGTGTCTTTCAGTAGTCAGGGATTGTAGGAAATCCTTTAGCTATTGTAATTTTGCAGAGGATGGTGGGGAAAGTGAGATGCATGCAAAGCCACAAAAAAGGGAGAAATGACATGTGCCAATAAAACCTCTGAAAGCAACAGCACTTTCACATTTTTTAAAAGGTCTGAGAATGACTGCTTTTTTCCAACTTTAAGAAATTTTACTTTGCATAGCACTAGAGCCTTAAACAATGTTATATATGGAATGAATGTTGCTAATACTCTTTAGTAAAGAAAAACAGATGACAAATGTATCACACTTATACATATTTCTACTTCAAAAACCACAAAACAAACAAACAAAAAAACCACCCCTCCAATTAGAAAGAAGAGGTAACAGTATTAAATACATTAAATACAGAAAATACAAGTATTTAAAATTATATAAGTTTTGGGGTACCTGCATGGCTCAGTCAGTTCAACATCTGCCTTTGGCTCAGGTCATGTTCTCAGGGTCCTGGGATCAAGCCCAGTCCCTGCTCAGCAGGAAGTCTGTTTCTCCCTCCCCCCCTTCCTCTCTCTCTCTCTCTCAAATAAATAAATAAAATCTTTTAAAAAATAATACAAGTTTTCAATTTCTTACAGGTATGAGACTCAAGTAGAATACTGATACTCTAATCAAAATTTGAGTTTTTACTTAAATGCTATTATACTGGACATCTTTGTTAGATACATTGACATAGTCATTGTGCATGTTGCTGAAGCATCAAGTTGAAGCATAGCAACTTGCTGCAAAGGAAAACTAATACAACTTAGTTGACCTACAGCAACAATTAAATATTTTTGTTTTCTTCTCATTTCATCTATTTATGTTTTATTTCTAACTTATAAGTCCCCATTCTGCATTCTGCTTAAATCACTTCTGGTGATAGTTTAGTTCTCTGTATGGCATCTTTTAGGCAATCTATAGTCTGCATTAGTGGTTCATTGATTTGTCCTGTGCCTTAGTACCAGACTTAGAATTACAAATGTAAACAGAATTAGAATTCACCATGCATGAGGTTGCTAATTATTTGGGATTCCTAGAAATGATAATAATAAGCTTTAATTTATTTACCCATGACTTGTCTATAATGTGCTAATCATATGAAACATTAAAACGCAACTATTGATTTAAAGACATTAAATTCAAATTGACATACTTTTGCTGTTGGATTTATTCATTTTAACTTTCCAGAAGAGGAGTCTGAGTTTTCGTTTTTCACACATCTCCCTCTCTCATCCTGGGCTTTGACCAAGATTGAGTAAAAGCTGGAGCACAGAGAATCGAACTCAAAAACTGTTTGTGATTCTCATAGGAAAGATCCAGTGTCTAAAATTGCAAATCATATTTTTAAAAATGTTTTTGCAAAATGTCCAAGGCAGCTGCTAGACTAAACAGAGAAGAGATGATCAAGTTTGAAATTTTCTTTTTTTTCCTTAAACATATGATGAAATTCAGTAACTTTTATAATTCATGGTCTAAAGGATACTTTTATCTTTAGGAGTCATCTTTATAAAGAGATGTAAAATCACTGGCATTACAATCAATATGGTAACTGCTACTTCAGATACACCATCAGGCACTGACTGATGGGGCCCCTATGAGTCTTCTGGACAACTAACTGGTCAGTATTATCAATATACTAAGTATTACCAATATACTAAGAGTCTAGTGAGATATAAACTTGAAATTCAGGAGATTTTGAGTTACTTTGTATACTTACTGCATGAAAATTTCAAGCCTATTCTAAAAAGAAATTATGATTTTAGGCTAACATGAAGCAATGAGATAAAGTGAATTATTTGTTTTATTAGATGATTGCAGAGAGGTTAATCAATACAATATTTATCTCATGGGTTTCATTTTCCAGAGTGGTGGTTATGGTGAATAAATAAACTATAAAATAAACTTAACATTAACCAAATAACCATCAATCAACCAATATCTACTAAGCAGTACTTTATAAGACTCTATACTAAGTTCCATGAGGTATATGAATAAATAGTAAAGACTGTAAATAGTAAAGACCTGAGCAAGGACAGGAACTCCATTGGCCTAAAGTGACATGCCCATCTAGACCCTCCTCTAGATTCTGGAGACCCTGGAATTCCCTATCTAAATGGCCCTAAGTCCACTTCTAGGGACTGCATGGGCTTTCTCCCAGGGCTCTTCTTAGGGGATGGATAGCATCTTTGGTGTACAAATCTCTAGACCTGAAGGGTAGCCAAGGGGCATTTAAGAAGAAAATTTCTAAGAGGGCAGGCATGCAGACTGTGAGGTTCTCTTTCAGCATGAGACTGAAGATTAGAAGAAAAGGTAGGTGAGATGAGAAACCCACTTGCCCTTAACATACATGTTTAGACAGAGCTCTGGGGAATCAGAATTTTAAATCCTACTTAGCCTTCCTGGTTGTTATGAAAGTATATTTGTCAAGGTAAGTTATAACAATTTATTAACTACTTCATTAGTCTTATTTATAACTTTTATTTTTTTAAAGATTTCATTTATTTGACAGACAGAGATCACAAGTAAGCAGAGAGGCAGGCAGAGAGAGAGGAGGGAAGCAGGCTCCCTGCTGAGCAGAGAGCCCAATGTGGGGCTCGATCCCAGAACCCTGGGATCATGACCTGAGCTGAAGGCAGAGTTTTAACACACTGAGCCACCCAGTCGCCCCTTATTTATAACTTACAACTATTAGTACAAGAATATGTGGTGCCCTTAACCTTGACCAATAAAATGTTTAGGATGAGCTAAAAGAATTGTCACTGTCTACAAGAAGTTTTCCATTTAAGGAGATGAAATAACATATAGAAAATACTTACTTGGCTTTTGAAGGAGCATAAAATCAGAGTTGTTTAAACCTAGACTATTATATACCCATTTATTCTTATTCTTTCAGCATAGCTAAAGCATTTTTAGCATGGTATGTAGCTTACTTAGGTCCTGAAGGAATACTTTGTTCAGGGGACTGGTTCCTCCTGGTTTTTGTGGGTTTTTTTTTTTTTTTATGATACTCCAAAATTAATTCAACAGCATGTCTTTAGAATACGCAGTGTTAAGTTTGTGTGGAGGTGTGTGTATGCATTAACATAAAAATCCAAATTCTTTCAGGAGTTTGAAAAATGATGACTGGAGGAAGAGAGATCTATAGTGAGTATCTTGGCTGAGCACATTAAATACATAAAATTCATATTTGTTATTAGATTGTCTTAGTTTTATCAGTATATATAAAAAAGTAATTAAACATACTGAACTCAAAAAGTAGTGCCTATAGCTTTGTAATGACTTTATAACATGGTCTAACTACTTTGGATATTAAAAGAAAAGAAAAAATAATGAAATATTGAAATCTTATACTTTGGATGTGGTCACTGACCCACAGCATGAGCAAATATGATTTTCTATATGAACTTCTTAGAACAGACTTTACTATGCAGGGCATGTGCTACAATTTATGTTTACACAATAGAGGAAAACAGAACTAAAGGGAAGAGATTTTGCTTTTTAAATTTTTTCATTATAAAAAATGTATTTAAGTCGAATGTGTGTAACATTAACTGTCTACTAATGCCTTTACCTAGTAGACCAGCTGTTCAGGCTCTTAGGTAAATAACTAAATGTTTTTAAAAACCAGGCAAATACATACTTAACCAATAGACTGGAACAAATAGAGCTTCGATGGGCCATTTGGAGCTTGGGACAATTGGAAGATTATTGAGCTGGTAGCCCACTGTGGCTCATGTTAAACATTTTAGAGCAGGTTAAAAAATGCTAACCTGAGCTCACTTTAATGAAAAGTCCTTAGTGTGCAAGATTAAAAAGTCATAACAGAACATTATTATAGAGGGGGTAACCTGGATTAAAAGTAGTTCAGATAATGTTTGTCAAATATGTTTTATCACACATAAGGGAGAGAGAATTTAAGTTTGGTTTGAAAGCAAAACGGAATATTTTAAAATGTTTGTGAACATGTGATTCCAATATATGCATATTTATTTGCATGTATTTATTTATTCATTTATATATTATTGTTTACAAGTACTTCAAAAGATATTTTGTAAAGGAGTTTATTTAAAATATTGTTGAAAAATTATAGAGGATTTCCTATCATAGATTCTTTGCTTTCATATATTTATGATTAGTTGTGGTCCTTTGTTAAAGATACTAGAAATAAATCCATATTTTCGACAGTCATTGATAATTTTAAAGTTTGGACCCATTTTTAAAATTATATTTGATTAACTTCCTCCTGTTATTCCTTTGTGTATATCTGAAAAAGATTATTATTTTTTTAAATTTTATTTATTTATTTGACAGAGATCACAAATAGGCAGAGAGGCAGGCAGAGAGAGGAGGAAGCAGGCTCCCCACTGACCAGAGAGCCCGATGCAGGGCTCGATCCCAGGATCCTGGGATCATGACCTGAGCTGAAGGCAGAGGCTTAAACCCACTGAGCCATCCAGGCACCCCCTGAAGATTATTAATTAGGCATGGAGATTTCAGTTAGTACATGTGTTATTGATAATATCTTCAGTCTGTGGCTACTTTTTTGGTGAAACTTAGTTTAAATAATAATCAAAAGCAAAATCTCTAAAACCACATAACCAGATAGATGTGAACCATAATCCTTCACAGTATGATGAAAGGTAGTAAAGGTAAAGCACTGAGGAGGTCACCATCATCCCTGCTTAGTTGCAGAATTCCATTTTTCCCGCAGGACACATCACCTATTCTATATGACATGTGGCCATCTGCTATATGGACAGACTAAAGGAATAAGTGGCAATTTGTATAATAAATATTTGTAAAGCTTATTTTCCTTCTTTTGCCAGCTGAAATGATTATAAGGATAAGTTCTATTTTCTGCATCCCTCTTGATAATCATGTGTATCTGCTGTCATACAAGTGCCTTGTTTCAGATACCACTCTTCTAGGTTCTTACATATAGATGGAACATCTTGAAAAGAAACAGGGAATCTTATATATTAATGAAGCCTCAAGGGAATCCAAATGATATCTTGTATTAAGAAACCGGGAGGTTGAGGTTATTACTTTCCAATAATTGCCTTGGTGTCATTTACTTCCAGAAGAACAGGGCTAGTACATTTTACAGTCAGTGGTAACTCCAGGGAGCACTGCTCACCTCATGACCTTGAGAACTGTGTCACCTGGAATATGTAGTAAGTGATCTGCATGGCTTTCATAGTGGTTCTGGCAAATGAGAAGGAGTTGAAGCCTCTTGTAGCCAATCAAAGACATATAAATAAGGCAACATTAAGTCACTTTTATTGAGCACTTAATGCTTGTAGACCTCAACCCGGAAAACACAACTCCATAAACTCCATATAAGTGAAGTTTATGTACAGAGTATGGTGTCTTTGTCCATTAGGAGATTTATTTTGCCAAAAATCCACTGGATATTTACAGTTTTGAAAATAAGTGTGCAAAACATGATGGTGCTATGAAGATGAAGAAAATATGGGTTTTTAATGGGACAGACAGAGGAGGTGACAATGGCTGAGAACAGAATTAAATCAAAACTAAAGCAACCCAGTTATTACCACCTCTCAAAATGGCAGCTCCTCTGCTACATGGTGCTCATGCTATAGCAATCTTCAGTACTTCCATACTAGCAGATTTCCAAGACCATGGCACATTCTAGAGAAATGGATGTCTTGCATAAGCGTTGGTGGAACAACAACAAATATTTCATAGATATCTCTGTTCTCAGAGTTACTGCAATATCTCTCTGGCCAGAGTTACTCAATCACCCCAAGAACTTGATTTTCTCTTAAAACTTATCCTCTGTTCCCTCCCTCTGTTCCCTTTATTGAAGGGAGGAAGAACTATCCAGTTCCTGTCCTCAGCTTGCACACCTCTCTCAACAAAAGAGCATGATGGTTCTATTTGTCAGGCAGCCCTTGGTGGTCTCCATTCTGGACCACAGCTAGGCTGTCCCAATATGGAAAGTTTAATGTTGATTTGGAGAATTAAGACAGGTTTCAACTAACAGGTAAGTTTGCTCTAAGAAGTCTCTGAGAAAGTCTCCATAAACTAGTAGATATGTTTCACCTTTTATTTTTCTCTCCATGAGAACAGAACTGGACAGAAAAGTTCTCCAGTATAATAACTGCACCCCAGAGGAGTACAAAGGCAGTATCTACAGGCAAAAAGGAGCTGGATAGTTGAGTAATTATCCAAAAAATTTGATTAAGGAAGACATCCAAATGTATCATTGAGACTCTAAGTGTACCCATCCTAAGGCCTTTTCAGTATTGGCAAATTAAGTAAAAAACAAAGAGAAGTAATTATTTAGATAATTCAGACTAAGTAATATTTTATACCTATTAAAACAAAGTGTTTCTCTGGCCAGTTTTACTTAGTTTAGTTGATTTTATTCTCTCATTTCCATTCATTCTGAACATGTAGATTTAGCATCTTTAGTTACTTACATGACTGGCTTAGTCCTTCATCAATTTTTTATTTTTCTTATCTTGCTGTGGAGATGAATTTGAAGTTCTGATTTAGAAACCTATAAAGGCTAAGCCTAGAAAACAGAAGACTTTGTGTTTTAAAGTTTATTGTTAAGATATGACTTATACATTCCCCTTCTGAGAAGGCCAGGAAAATCTTGATTATCTGGCCAGGTCCCAACATAATTGCAAACTAGAAAGACAAGTCTTCACAAAACCTCTGTCCATCCAGCATTTGGTAGGCTCTTTGCCCTAGGTAGTGTCCTCATCAGTGCCTTTTTTTTTTTTTTTTAAAGATTTTGTTTATTTATTTGACACAGAGAAAGAGATCACAAGTAGGCAGAGAGGCAGGCAGAGAGAGAGGGGGAGAAGCAGGCTCCCCGCTGAGCAGAGAACCCGATGCAGGGCTTGATCCCAGGACCTGAGACCATGACCTGAGCTGAAGGCAGAGGCTTTAACCCACTGCGCCCCCTCATCAGTGCTTTTTATTCTGTCTTGCTCTTTTTAGGGTTTTGATCTTCTCTGGATGTTCCCACCATGGAAAGCACTCACTAAAATAGTTTTGGCTGGGATGTTAATGCTTGATAATGGCTTAAAGTGTTAACCCTCCCCATTTCTCAACAGGGATATCTTTCTGCCTGGGAAACCTTTGAAAGTTGGGTACATTTTCTAAAGTTGTATTGCCAGTTGGCACATCTAACAGTAGAGACATATTCTTTTTTTTTTTTTTTAAGATTTTATTTATTTATTTGTTAGAGAGAGAGAGCGAGAGCGAGCACAGGCAGACAGAGGTAGAGGGAGAAGCAGGCTCCCTGCCGAGCAAGGAGCCCGATGTGGGACTCGATCCCAGGATGCTGGGATCATGACCTGAGCTGAAGGCAGCCGCTCAACCAACTGAGCCACCCAGGCATCCCAGTAGAGATATATTCTTAAACATACTCATTTTCTTCAAATTCCGACTAGTCTTCTATTTTGAATATGACTGGTGCTGCTATTGTATGTAAAAAATGGTTAAAATGTGAAGAACTGGGGTTCAGTCCATCACTGTGAAGAGAAAATGTGCTTGTTTCAATCCACTGCTGGCCATCGTGCAAAACTGTGGTAACAAAGAACAAATGGTATGTCAAGGACCATAAATAAAAAAGGAAAAGATGCTTTCAATTTCTGAATCCATACACATTTCCTATGCTAAGTAAGAGTTTTTGTGGCTTTGTGTGGCAATATCATCAATGATGAAGTAAAATGGGATTACATAATTTTAGATAATATTTCTAATATAGCTATACATTAGCATGAAATGTGCTATGGATGATGATAACCCAGGGCCCTCTGAAATCTGTCAAACCTTTTGAAATATTCCTTATAGGGGAATTTGGCTCCTTGGATTTCTTTAGTTAAGATGCATTGATTGAGAACTATAGTTACAGTAACATACAATTAAACTGAATGTTTTAAAACAAAGGGTTGCCTAATTATTTTGTCTCAAACTTTATGTACTACCCATTTTCTGAAGTTCTCTAAAGTATCATTGGAATAGACCCAGTTCATAGGATACACTGATTAATCTCTAGATTTTTCTTTCTGCTGAAGAATATTTACTACCTAATAGAAACTAAAACACCCAACAAAACAACAACCAAAACAACAGAACAAATCAACAAAACCAGGAAATGGTTCTCTGAAAAGATCAACAAAACTTATAAACCTCTAGCAAAACTCATCAAAAAGGGAGAGAGAGAGAGAGAGGACCCAAACAAAATCACTAATGAAAGAGGAGAAATAACAACCAACACCACAAAAATAAAAATAATTGTAGAAGAATATCAGTAAAACCTATATGCCAACAAATTAGCCAACTTAGAAGAAATGGATAAATTCGTACAAACATATAACCTACCAAAACTAAAGCAGGAAGCAATAGAAAAGTTGAACAGACCAATTATCAGCAATAAAATTGAATCAGTAATCAAAAAACTCCCCCAAAACAAAAGTTTGGGAACAGACGGGCTCACAGAATTCTACCAAATATTTAAAGAAGAGTTAATTCCTATTCTTCTCAAACTATTCCAAAAAATGTAAGAGGAAGGAAAACATCTAAATTCATTCAATGGGGCCAGTATCACCCTGATAGCAAAACCAGATAAAGACATCACAAAAAAGAGAACTACAGGCCAATATTTCTCATGAATATAAATGTAAAAATCCTCAATAAAATATTAGCAAACTGAATCCAACAATACCTTAAAAAAGTCATTCACCACAATCAAGTGGGATTCATTCCCAGGATGCAAAGTTTTTTCAATATTTACAAAACAGCCAGAGTGATACATCACATCAATAAGAGCAAGGATAAAAACCATATGATCATTTCAATAGATGCAGAAAAAGCATTTGACATATCCATGATAAAAACCTTCAACAAAGCAGGTCTAGAGGGAACAAACCTCAACATAATAGAGGCCTTATATGAAAAACCTAGAGTCATACTCAAAGGTGAAAATCTGAAAGCTTTTTCCCTAAGGTCAGGAACAAGACAAGCAGATGTCCACTCTCACTACTTTTATTTAACACAGTATTGGAAGCCCTAGCCACAGCAATCATACAACAACAACAACAACAACAACAACAACAACAACAAATCAAGACATCCAGATCGGTAAGGAAGAAATAGAATTCTCACTATTAGCAGATGACATAATACTGTACATAGAAAACCCTAAAGACTACCAAAAAACTACTAGAACTCTTGAATGAATTCAGTAAAGTTTCAGGATACAAAATCAATGTACAGAAATCTGTTGCATTCTAATACACTAATAATGAAGCAGCAGAAAAAGAAATTAAGAAAACAATCCCATTTACAACTGCACCAAAATCAATAAAATGTCTAGGAATAAATTTAACCAAAGAGGTGAAAGACCTGTACTCTGAAAACTATAAAACACTGATCAAAGAAATTCAAAACAATGCAAAGAAATGGAGACACTCCATGGTCATGGGTTGGGAGAACAAATAGGAAATGTCTATACTATCAAAAGCAATCCATAGATTTGAGGTAACCTCTATCAAAACACCAAAAACATTTTTCACAAAGCTAGAATGGGCAATCCTAAAATTTGTATGAAACTACAAAGACCTTGAATAGCCAAAGCAATTTTGACAAAGAAAAACAAAAGTGAAGGTATCACAACTCTAGATTTCAAATTATATTACCAAGTAGTAGTAATTAAAACAGTAGGGTACTGGCATAAAAACAGACAGACAAATCAATGGAGTAGAACAGAAAACACTAAAATAAGTCCACAATTATATGGTCAATTAATATTTGACAAAGAAGGAATGAATATACAATGGAAAAAGTCTTTCAACAAAAGGTATTGGCAAAACAGGTCAGCCACATGCTAAATAATAAAACTAGACCACTTTTTTTCACTATACCAAAAAAACCCAAATAAATTCAAAATGCATTAAAGACCCATGTGAGACCTAAAACCATAAAAATCCTTGAAGAGAGCACAGGCAGTAATCTTCTCTAACATTGGACATAGCAACATTTCTCTAGATATGTCTCCTGAGGCCAGGGAAATAGAAGCAAAAATAAACTATTGGGACTACATCAAAATCACGTTTCTTCATAGTGAATGAAACAGTCAACAAAACTAAAAGGTAACCTACTGAATGGGAGAAGATATTTGCAAATGACATATCTGATAAAGGGTTAGTAACCAAAATATAACAATCTGACACAATTCAATACCCAAAAACCAAATAATCCAATTTTAAAAAATGGGCAGAAGACATGAACAGACATTTCTCCAAAGAAGACATCCAGATGACCAACAGACACCGAAAAGATGTTCAGTATCACTCATCATGAGAGAAATGCAAATCAAAACTATATAAATTTATTACCTCACACTTGTCAGAATGGCTAAAATAAAAAACAAAAGAAACAAGTGCTGGTAAGGATGTGAGAAAAAGGAATCCTCTTGAAAATGCAAACTGGTACAGCCATGTGGAAAACAGTATGGGTATCCTCAAAAATTTAAAAACAGGACTACCCTAGGACCCAATAGTCATGCTACTAGGTATTTACCTAATAAATACAAAAACATTAATTCAAAGGGATACATGCACCCCTATTTTTACTGCCACATTATTTACAATTGCCAAAGTATGGAGGCAGCCCAACTATCTATTGATATATGAATATCCCAGAGGCCTGGGACATCACCAGGTTCACACTTGGGGAACTGAGAGGTGCTCTGGTGGAAGAGCAGGATGGAACCCCAGCACTGGGCAGCCTGAGGATCCCCAGGATGACATGGGGTGAAGGGGTTCCCCTACTTGGAGTGCATTTGGGAGAGGGAATATAGCCTCTCCATGGGCTGAGGAACTCTGGGGGGACCATTCAGGTGTCTTGCTCACCAGTATAGGAACAAAGATGGTGGCTGAGGGTAGCAAACCCTGGTGCTGGCTGATATGTTGCGATTTACCATAAACTCTGAATTGGTGCATGGTCAGGCGACTGTATTCTGAGAGAAGTCACACCTGCCACAGTACAGAGAGAACCTCCCCCAGAGGACTAGTGCATGTCCACTCTGGGGGGTGGGGGGGGTCTCTTAAGTGTGGGATTTTGAAACACATCCATGCTTGAGATAAAACACTGGAGTGCTGCATGATTTCACTGGTGGACAGCTTGGACACATGCAGGGTAAGAGTGGGAATCTGATGGAAACCAGGGACACAGGAGGGGTCATTGTTTGCAGGTCTGTGAGGACTTGCTAAAGAGAAGTGGTACACACTTCCCACTCCCCAGTAGAGAAAACTGGGCATAGCCATTTTCTCCCCATTCCCACCAGTTTGACCCACCCCAGTGAACTAAACAGCACCACCAAGTGGAGAATGGAGCTGCTACACCAGGCCGTGTCCAGCTGCACCCCGCAGGTGCACACCCACTAGGGCAAGTCCCACCTCAGAATCAAGACAAATAGGGCCCTCCCCCAGAAGATCAGCACAAATGCCTTGCCCACACTAAGTCTATTGAACACAGAGTGCTGCAAAGCCTGAGCTCTAGGGGAAACAGGATTTAGTGTCCTTTAGGTTTTTTTTTGGGGAGGGGGCTTATTTCTTTTGGCTTTTTTTTTTTTAAGAACAATTTAAAAAAATTTTTTTAATTTTATTTTATATATGTTTTTTTAATTTTTAATTTTTTCTTTCTTTCTACCTTGTTTTATCAGGCTTCAGAACAAACACACATTTACATATTTTTTAATTAAAATAAATTAAATTTTGTTAATTTTTAGTTTGTTTTATTTTGCTTTTTGCCCCTCCAAAATGACAAGACAGAGGAATTCACTCCAAAGGAGAGAACAGGAAGAAATGACAGTCAGAGAGTTAATCAGTATAGATGTAAGTAGATGTCTGAACTAGAATTTAAAACAACAATTATAAGAATATTAGCTGGGCTTGAAAAAAGCATAGAAGACACTAGAGAACCCCTTACTGCAGAGATAAAGAGCTAAAATCTAGTCAGGCTGAAATTAAAAATGCTATAACTGAGATGCAAACTTGAATGGATGCCATTAAAATGAGGATGGAGGAAGCAGAAGAACAAATCAGTGATATAGAAAATAAAATTACAGAAAATAATGAAGCTGAAAAGAAGAGGGAAACAAAGACAATGGCTCATGAAAGTAGACTTAGGGAACTCAGTGACTTATTTAAACAGAATAACATTTGTTTATCATAGGAGTCTCAGAAAATGGAGAGAAAAGTGGGCAGAGGTTCATTTGAGCAAATCATAGCTGAAAAGTTCCCTAATCTGGGAAGGATACAGTTATCAAAATCTAAGAAGTACAGAGAACTCCTACTATATTCAACAAAATCCAACCAATCACCAAGGTGTATGATAGCCAAATTCACAAAATACACAGACAGGAAAGAATCCTGAAAGCAGCAAGGGGGGAAAAGGGTCCTTAACCTACATGGGATACAGCTCAGAGTTGCAGCATATCTGTCCACAGGAACTTGGCAGTCCAGAAGAAAGTGGCAGGAATGTTCAACATGCTGAATGGGAAAAATATTCAGCCTAGAATACTTTATCCAACAAAGCTGCCATTTGGAACAGAAGGACAGATAAAGAGTTTCCCAGACAAATAAAAACTTACAGAGTTCATGACCACCAGCCCTGCAAAAAATATTAAGGGGGACCCTTTGAGTGGAGAAAAAAGACCAAAAGCAACCGACTATAAAGGACTAGAGAACATCACCAGAAACACCAACTCTATAAGTAACACAATGGCACAAAATACATATCTTTCAATAATCACTTTGAATGTGAATGAACTCGCTTCAATCGAAAGACACAGGGTATCAGAATGGATTAAAAAAAAAAAAAAGATCCAACTATATGCTGTCTCCAGGAGACTCATTTTAAACCTAAATACACATGTAGATTGAAAGTGAGGGGATGGAAAACCATCTATCATGTTAATGGATGTCAAAAGAAAGCCACAATAGCCATACTTATATCAGACAAACTAGATTTTAGAACAAATGTTATAATAAGAAATGAAGAGAGGCATTATATCATAATTAAGGTGTCTATCCATCAAGAAGACCTAACAATTATACATATTTATGCCCTCAACTTGGGAGTACCTAAATATATAAATCAATTAATAATAGACCTAAAGAGGGGGTACCTGGGTGGCTCAGTGGGTTAAAGCCTCTGCTTTCGGCTCTGGTCATGGTCCCAGGGTCCTGGGATCGAGCCCTGCATTGGGCTCTCTGCTCGGCAGGGAGCCTGCTTCCTTCTCTCTCTGCCTGCCTCTCTGCCTACTTGTGATCTCTGTCAAATAAATAAAATCTTTAAAAAAAAAATCCATCTAAAGAAAATCATGGATAATGATGCAATAATATTAGGGGACTTTAACACCCCACTTATAGCAATGGACAGGTCACTTGTCTAGAAAATCAACAAGCAAGCAATAGCTTTTAATGACACACTGGACCAGATGAACTTAACAGATACATTTAGAACATTCATCCTAAAGCAGCAGAATAAACATTCTTTTGGAGTACACATGGAACATTCTCCAGAAGAGATCACATATCAGCCCTCAACAGGTACAAAAAGATCAAGATCATACCATGCATATTTTCAGACCACAATGCTATGGAACTTAAAATCAACCATAAGAAAAAAAATTGAAAAGACCACAAATACACGGAGGTTAAAGAATATCCTGCTGAAGAATGAAGGGGTTAACCAGGATATTAAAGAAGAAATTAAAAAGTATACATGGAAGCAAATGAAAATGAAAACACAATGGTCCAAAACCTTTGGGATGTAACAAAGGCAGGCCTAAAAGGTAAGAATATTACAATATACACTCACCTTGAGAAGAAAGAAAATTCTGAAGTTTATAACCTAACCCTGAACCTAAAGAAGCTAGAAAAGGAACAGTTAATAAAGCCTAAAGCCAGAATAAGAGAAATAATAAAAATCAGAGCAGGAATAAACAATATAGAAATAACAAAAACAATAGAACAGATCAACTAAGAGCTAGTTCTTCAAAAGAAACAATAAAATTGATAACCCCTTAGCCAGACTTAACAAGAAGAAAAGAGAAAGGACCCAAATAGATAAAATCATGAATTAATGAGGAGAGATCACAACCAACACCACAGAAATACAAACAACTATAAGAGAATACTATAAAAAATTATATGCCAACAAACTAGGTAATCTGGAGGAAATGGACAAATTCCCAGAAACTTACAAACTACCAAAACTGAAACATGAAGAGATAGATAATTTGAACAGATCCATAACCAACAAAAAAAATTGAATCAGTAATCAAAAATCTCCAAACAAACAGAAGTCCTGTACCAGTCTGTACCAGATGGCTTCCCAGGGGAATTCTATCAGACACTTAAAGAACTGTTAATAGCTATTCTTCCCAAACTGTTCCAAAAATGAGAAATGGAAGCAAAACTTCCAAACTTACTCTACAAAGCCAGCAAAAAAACTTCCAAACTTACTCTACAAAGCCAGCATTAACTTGACTCCAAAACAAAGACCCCACTAAAAAGGAAAATTACAGGCCAATATTCCTGATGAACATGGATATAAAATTTTTCAATAAAATACTAGCAAGTTGGGGCACCTGGGTGGCTCAGTGGGTTAAGCCTCTGCCTTCGGCTCAGGTGATGATCCCAGGGTCCTGGGATTGAGCCCCACATTGGGCTCTCTGCTCAGCCTGGAGTCTGCTTCCTCCTCTTTCTCTCTCCCTGCTGCCTTTCTACCTACTTGTGATCTCTCTCTGTCAAATAAATAAATTAAAAAATAAAAAATAAAAAGTACTAGCAAGTTGAATTTAACAGTACATTAAAAGGATTATTCACTATGACCAAGTGCGATTTATTCCTAGGCTGTAGGGGTAGTTCAGTATTCATAAACCAATCAATGCAATACAGCACATTAATAAAAGAAAGGGTAAGAGCAATATGATCCTGTCAGTAGTTACAGAAAGAGCATTTGACAAAATACAGCATCCATTCTTGATAAAAACTCTCAACAAATTAGAGACAGATGGAATATACCTCAACATCATAAAGGCCATATGGGAAAGACCTGTAGCTAATATCATCCCCAGTGGGGAAAAACTGAGAGACTTTCCCCTATGGTCAGGAAAAACTCAAGGATGTCCACTCTCACCATTACTACTTAACATAGTACTGGAAGTCTTAGCCTCAGCAATCAGACAATAGAAAGAAATAGAAGGCATCCACATCGGCAAGGAAGAAGTCAAACTTTACCCCTTTGCAGACAACATGATACTCTATGCAGAAAACCTGAGAGACTCCACCAAATTTTTAGAATTAATATATGAATTTAGCAAAGTTGCAGGATATAAAATCAATGTGAAGAAATCTGTTGCATTTCTCTACACAAAAAGAAATCAAGGAATCAATCTCATTTGCAATTCTACCAAGAACAAGATACCTAGGAAAAAACCTAATTAACACGGTAAAAGATCTGTACTCTGAAAACTACAGAACACTCATGAAAGAAATTGAGGAGGACACAAAGAAATGGAAAAACAGTCCATGTTCATGGATTAGAAGATAAAACATTGTTAAAATGTTTATACTACCCAAAGCAATCTATACATTTAATGCAATCCCTATCAAAATGCCACCAGCATTTTTCACAGAACTAGAACAAACAATTCTAAAATTTGTATAGAACCACAAAAGACCCCAAATAGTCAAAGCAATTCCAAAAACAAAATAAAACAAAACAAAAAACTGGAGGCATCACAATTCTGGATTTCAAGTTATATTACAAAGCTGTAGTCATCAAGACAATATGGTCCTGGCACAAAAACAGACACATAGATCAATGGAAGAGAATAGAGAACCCAGAAATGGACCCACAAGTATATGGTCAACTAATCTCTGACAAAGCAGGAAAGAATATCCAATGGAAAAAATCAGTCTTTTCAACAAATGTTGCTGGGAAAACGGGACAGTTATATACAAAAGAATGAAACTGGACCATTTTCTTATGCCATACACAAAAATAAATTCAAAATGGATGAGAGAACTAAATGTGAAACAGAAAACCATCAGAATCCTAGGGAAAAACACAAGCAGAAACCTCTTTGACCATGGCCATAGCAACTTCTTACTAGACAAATCATGGGAGGCAAGGGAAGCAAAAGCAAAAATGAACTATTGAGACTTCATCAAGAAAAAAAAGCTTCTGCAAGGAAGGGAAACAATCAACAGAACTAAAAGACAGCCTATAGAATGGGAGAAGATATTTGCAAATGACATATATGATAAAGGATTAGTATCCAAAATCTACAAAGAGCTTATCAAACTCAACACCCAAAAGCCAAATCCATTTAAGAAATGGACAAAAGACATTGAGATGGTTAAAAGACACATAAAGAAGCTCAACATTACTCATCATCAGGGAAATACAAATCAAAACCATGGTGAGATATCACCTCATATCTGTCAGAATGGCTAAAATTAACAATACAAGAAACAAACGCTGGCAAGGATGTGGAGAAAGGGGAACCCTCTTACACTGTTGGTGAGAATGCAAACTGGTAGAGCCAGTTTGGAGAACAGTATGGAGGTTCCTCAAAAAGTTAAAAATACAACTACTCTATGATCCATCAATTGCACTACTAGGTATTTACCCAAAGGATACATAAATACAGATTTGAAGGGAAACATGCACCCCAATGGTCACTGCAGCATTATCAACAATAGCCAACCTATGGAGAGAACAGAAATATCCATTGACTGATGAATGAATAAAGAACATGTGGTATATGTACATACATACAAATATAAATACATATAAATTATAATAAATATATAAAGATATAATGGAATACACATACATATACAATGGATTATTAGTCATCAAAAAGAATGTAATCCTTTTTTTAAAAGATTTTATTTATTTGAGAGAGAATTTGATAGCAAGAGAGTACGAGCAGGGAGGAGAGCGAGAAGCAGACTGCCTGTGAGCATGGAGACTGACACAGGGCTTGAACCCAGGACCCTGAGTTCATGACCTGAGCTGAAGGCAGACACTTAATCAGCTGAGCCACCCAGGTACACCGAAAAGAATGTAATCTTGCCATTTAAAATGACATGAATTGAGTTACAGTGTATTACACTAAGTGAAATAAGTCAGAGGAAGACAAATACCTTATGATTTCACTCATATAGGGAATTTAAGAAAGAAAAGAGACAAATACATGAGAAGGGGAAAAAAAAGAAAAGCAGGAAAGAAACCTTAGAGACTCTTTATTTTTAAAATTTTTAAATATTTTATGTATTTATTTGACAGACGGGGGTTGGCAGCACAAGCAGGGGAAGCAGCAGAGGGAGAGGGAGAAGTAGTCTCCCCACCAAGTAGGGAGCCTGACATGGGGCTCGATTCCAGGACCTTGGGAGCATGATCTGAGCTGAAGGCAGATGCTTAACTGACTAAGGCATCCAGGTACCACCCATAAGAGACTCTTAATGATAGAAAACAAACTGAGGGTTGATGGAGAGAGGTGGGTCGGGGATGTGCTAGATGGGTGATGTGTATTAAAGGGGACACTTGTGATGAGCACTGGGTATTGTGTGTAAATGATGACTGACTGAATTCTTCTCCAGAAATTAATATTGCATTGTATGTTAACTAAAATTAAAAAAATAATAATAAACAAGTAAATCAATAAAAGATCTTAAAATTTAAAAAAGAGGATTTACGTATATGTCCTTTCCAATTGGACTATGTAATTAGTGTTTTGTAGAATATTTTTGACATTTCGCAGTAACTGTACTAAAAAAAAAACCTGTTTTTGAGAAGTACTTGTTGGCACTAACACTAGGGAGTTTATTTTAAATAAAGAGAAGGCAGAAAGAAAAAAAAATCATAAAAATAAATAAATAAAATGGTTGCATGTGCTCAGTGCAGTGAGAAGCTAGATGAAACATCTCAGTTGGCCTGGGACAATCAGAGAAACAGATAAATCTTAAGAGCAACCAGGCAATAAGCCCTTATTAGGTGTCCCATCCTATATAATAAGCACTTATTACACATCATCCTTTATTTAAAAATCCATTGTCTATGAGGTAGGTGTTATTATTATCCTAATTTTAAAGATGTAGAAAATTGAGGTGACAAGATGTTATATAGCTTGCTCAAGATTCCTTAAGTGGGAAGATTCAAATTTATATCTAACACCAAAGTTAAGCTTCCTGGAGAGATAAGGCCAATGTATGGCCTTATACATACATTGTATATGTATGTATACATATACATACATTGTATATGTATGTATACATATACATACATAGTATATGTATGTATACATATACATACATA
>ML110436.1:38699-85055 GCA_003697995.1 Taxidea taxus jeffersonii
TATATATATATATATATATATACTTTTTTTTGCTATTGAATACCTGATCTCAACTGGGCTTGGCTAGATTCAACTAGAATCATTTAGATTTGGCTCCAAAAAGCAGAAACTTCTACACATATCCTATTCTCCTCGTTCCAATATGACCTAAGACATGTTCTCAGAGTGTATCTCAGAAGCATGAGAGACAAAAGTAAACCGTTAAAACCCATTTTGTGTCACTGCTCTTACCAAATCTGTTAACATTCCATATGTCAAAGCAAGTCACATTATCTAATCACCACCAATGGGTGGGAAAATAAACTTTACCTCTCTGGTGTAAAGTACTCCGAAGTCATATGGCAAAGAATGTGGATATTTAATTCTGTAACAGAGGGATTGAAAAATTTGAAACAGTCTACCATAGATCATTCAAATTCATATCTTAAAATCAGACTGCATAATATTATTCTATTATCTGTATAGTTTATAAGACTCGACATAGATTTTCTCATAGGTCAAGGGCCTACCAGGACACTGCCATCCTGGCTAAAATCTAAAGGAATACACAAGTAAAATAATTCCAAATTGTATTGTATATTTCAAAACGCTTAATTATGTACCTCTGCAAGAAAAAAATCCCAGAAAGAAAAGACAGTTAATAAAATACTGGAAATCCCTTTAAAAATATGATTTCAGGTCTAGCCTGGCCTATAAAATAATTAGAGGGCTGCCCATGGACCTAAATTGGAGGTAGAATGATGTAATGCTTGCAACTTCTTTCCTTTACCCATTACTTATTCGTGAATGCTTGCAATTATATTTGGCATATAACAAAAGTTTTGATTTCATAAAAACCCAGATATCAAGGTAATTGGGAATAAATTATTTCCTGATAGTTAAAGGGGTTTTTTTGTTTGTTTGTTTTTTATGGTTTTTTTTTGGGGGGGGGGAATGTTGGCAGTTAAGTGTAACAATGAGTCTCTGAAACATTGTGTATCCAGAAGGTTCAACCAGAGAAACAGAAGCAATAGGAGATATACATTCAAAGTTTTTATAAGGAATTGGCTTATTGATTATGGGGGCTAGCCAGGCAAGTATCACATCTATAGAGCAGGATGTCAAGAAGGGCATACTGAAACTCTCAAGCATGAGCTAAAGCTGCAGTTCACTGGCAAATCTCCCTCTTCTTTTTCAGAGAACCCCAGTTGTGTACTTAAGCCCTTACAACTGATGGAATGAGGTCCATTCAGATTATTTAGAATAATTTCCCTTACTTAAAGTTCATTGATTATGAACTTTAATCATATCTTCAAAACACTTTTCTAGCAACATCTAGATTTGTGTTTGATTGTGGAAGGGGTCCACAACCCAGCCAAACTGATACATAAAAGTGACCATCGCACACTGCAGCCCTGGGGATGGAGAAAGCGGCTCCTAAATAGGGAGAGGAGGTTGTGAAAACAGACTTCATTGACATCTCAGCTTTGCCCAAGGCTGGCCAGATCTGATTTCAGATTTGGGTTGAAATATAGAAGTCATTTTCTTGTGGCTTTTGTCACCACTCTTAAAGGTACTTTGTCATAATCAAACTGACAACCTGCCTCTTTAGGAGCTTGTGGGTAGAGTTTTTCAGAGATGTGCTTAATTGAAATCACACTTGGAGATTCTATCTCCATTTTATAGTCTTAGGATTTGCTTTGTTTTTAAACTGGAACAAGAAGAGAGGATGAATGGCTGGTATATTTGATGATACATAATCACATTAATACTTTATTGCCACATTTGTCAATATATTAGTGCAATATGTTATCATATACATTATTAAATGTTGCTGTTAAATGTTTTATGCTGATCTTTTACATTTTTTATTTCGATTGTGATAAATTTGGATCCAAGGGATCTTTTTTCTTTCAGAACAAGAAGGAGCAAAAATATTGCATTAAAGGAACTCAGGAGCATTGAGCTCAGTCCCTCAAACAAAGAAGACCGTATTATTTTCCTCCCGCGGCCTTCTTACCTAATGCCCTTTCTTTGCTCAGCAGTTGCAGGTATTAGAACTTAAAAGTGGCAGATTGCCTGGCACTGCACAGAAAGATCCTGATAATTCCCCATCTTTGGCAATATCTCTGCAGTTCATCGACAGAGGCTCCCACGCTGTGTGATGGTTGTGGGGTGGCCTTCCATAAACCTGGATTTACAGCTGAGACGGCCTCTTCCAGTGGAGTATTATTTCTAAATGTTATCTCTTGAAGTTGGGATTATGTGCTTAGTTGTAATTATAGAGTGGTGCCATCGTGTCTGAGCAGAGGCCAAAAATTAAGGCTGATTTGACACGTTCCACTATCTTGTTTAGTGGTTTGGTTTTTTGTTTTTTTTTCATTTGGGGAGGTTAGAGGAGAAAGGAAATATTATAGTATTGGGATTTCCTTAAGTATGGTGACATTCATACTTGAAAGATTAGCAAGAGAGTGACAAGTTTGTATCAAGAGTTTCTTCTTATTTGCCTCATGGAATATAAATTGCTTCCTACATTCCAGAGACTATCTAAATTTTACAGAATTACTACATTGCTAAAAATTCTTATGTGACTAAATTTTCTGCATACATGAGATGAGTTTGCTACTTTTTTAAAAAAGATTTTATTTATTTATTTGACACACAGAGAGAGTACAGCAGGCAGAGGGAGAAGGAGAAGCAGCCTCACCACTGAGCAGAGAGCCTGATCAGGGGCTTGATCCCAGGACCCTGGAATCAGGACCTGAGCCAAAGGCAGACGCTTAACTGAATGAGCCACCCAGGCACCTCGGAATTTGTTACTTTTTAAAAAAAATTATGTCATGTGTCAATTTATAAAACAAACAAAAATTACCCTTTTTTAAAATAAATTATGATTTACACATATTTGTTTAGATTCATGTAAGAATCACTAAACTTCGGTGTCATATATGAAAATTGGTCAGTATAACAGATAGAACACCTAGAAATTTCTTCCACTAGATGTATATAAACTGAGGTATCATATCTAAGTCACTCTCCCACTGCAGATCACCAAGACTTCAGTGTTAACTTACTGTGTTGTTTTGCCACTGAGGAAACAACCTTAGAGCCGCTCGGTATTTTCTCTAGGGCTTAGTTTACTCAGTTCTGAGACAGGGTAGCAGACCAGACAACTTCTAAAGTCTTTTCTAGTTTTGATTTCTTTGGATTATCTCCTCCAAGTTACTTTCCAATCCCATTCTAGCAGCATTTCTGTGTCTCAGACTCATACTCATCCATTAAAAATGATTAAGGTGATTAAACATATCATATTTCTTTTGATTAACTTTATTCCCTTAATTCACTGCTTTGGAGTCTTTTCATGAAAACTATCTCTAGCAGATGCACAAAGAGCTGTCCCACTATTTCACAGCATAGAGATCCTCCGAAAGTAGGCTAATGTGCCAACCCAGAATTGGATCTCCAGTGATGATTTTTGCTACTGTTGGGTATGTAGATTAAACAAAGGTTAAAATATAATGTATATTTCATACATATTCTACTTTATATAAATATAATAGGCTTATTATATGATAAAACAAAATATTCAGAGAGAATGTTGGAATGAGGCAGATTATGCCCAATATGTTAAGTGGACTGGATTAAAAGAAATAGACCCAATCTTCACTGGATATTAATAGACATCAGAGCGGGGACAACTGGGTGGCTCAGTAGGTTAAGCACCTGCCTGCAGCTCAGATCATGATTCCAGGGTTCTGGGATCGAGTCCCACATCGGGCTTCCTGCTTGGCAGGGAGCCTGCTTCTCCCTCTGTCTGCTGTTTCCCCCACTTGTGCTCGCTCTCTCTGACAAACAAATAAAACCTTAAAAAAAAAAAATAATAATAGACATCAGAGGGGCCAGTCCACATTTACCTCTACCACAGCCTTTTTCTTTTTTTAACTTGAGAGAAGAGGGAATCTGGATATGGTTTAATAAATTTAAAAATGTGTTTAACAATACTATTAAAATCTAAATTTCTTTTTGTGACTCTAATTGACAATTGTTCCCAAAAATGTCTTTTATCAAGGAATACCATTAACGTATTCTGGTAGGACAAGACACATTGTTTTTCTTTTCTTTTTTAAAGATTTTATTTATTTATTTGTCAGAGAGAGAGGAAGAGAGAGCGAACGAGCACAGGCAGACAGAGTGGCAGGTAGAGGCAGAGGGAGAAGCAGGCTCCCTGCCGAGCAAGGAGCCTGATGTGGGACTCGATCCCAGGACGCTGGGATCATGACCTGAGCCGAAGGCAGCTGCTTAACCAACTGAGCCACCCAGGCATCTCAACACATTGTTTTTCTTAAGAATCCATCAATTTGTATAATGTGAAATGCTATGTGGTTCTATTCCCTGCCCTCTCATCTGTCATTTTGAATACCACATCTCATCAGTTTATCTCTTTGTTTAATAAGATTATATCAACTTTAAACCACAAGCTTCAAGGGTTACTGCCCTACTTATAATAGAATTTAATCCTTTTGTAAGGATCAGCATTCATAACACTGAGAAGGGTCATATAACATATTTACTTTTATCCCCCCTTTTGCAGATGAAAAAAAAAGTCTCTTTTCATGGCAGTTATATAACTTCTTAAGTCTGCTAACCAGTGTGGGTAGAGCTAGATTTTAAAAGTCACCTCCAAATGTCTGAAAAAAGCATCAAACTCTGTCCTCTGGTACACCATAACATCTTCCCTAGGAAAAGGGAGGCTTTGGAAGCTAGGACCTGTGGAAGAGTCACCATTGTGCCTTCCAACACCTGGCCTGGTGCCCAGCACATGGTATTATCCACTAAGTCTTTCTGAATTGTAAGTGAACTGCTAAGCATCCCCTTAATCACTTTATGGTTTCCAAACATCCTGTCCTTCTCCATGTCTCTCTCTTTCCTATCGAAGCATTCCTTACATATCTCAGTTTTTATCAAGCAATGATTCCCTCACACTCCTCTTAATGGTCTCCATGTCCACTTCTTGAAACTCTCTAGTTCTACTGCATTTATTTTGAGTGCTGTGACCAGAATTGCCTGTGAGATCCTAAGAGATTCAGGATATCTTCTTCTTGGCTTTGGGGCATATCTTCTCTGGCCTCACCAAAAGCAGAGGAACTTTTGACTTTATATCACACAGATCTAAGAGATTTGACTATTTAGTTAACAGTCTTGCCATAATGAGCATACACCATCATTATCACCAGACTGACAGAAATGGAAATTTTAAAGAATGACTATTATTTTATATCATTGACATTTATTCTATGTCATCTTCCCAGAAAACTAAATATGCCCTTCTCCTACTTTATCAGTTATCTTTTAGTGACAGAAAAGTAACCTTGTTGGGGTGCCTAGGTGTTTGAGTGTCTGCCTTCAGATCAGGTCATGACGTCAGGGTCCTGGGATCAAGCCCCTCATGGGCTCCCTGCTCATCGAGGAGTCTGCTTCTCCCTCTCTGCCCCTCCCCCAGCTTGTACTCATACGCACTTTCTTACTTCTCTCAAATAAATAAATAAAATCTTTTAAAAACTTAAAGTAACCTAGCTTACATTAAAAAGAAAGGAATATGGTTCAAGTGACTGTGAAGTTCAAAGGTAAATCTAACTTTAGGCATGACTTTTATTATTATTATTATTATTTTTAAAGAGAGGGAGAGAGAGAGAGAGCACGAGTAGGGCAGGTGGGAGGGCAGGCAGAAGGAATCTTGAGCAGGCTGCAGGGCTTTCTCTCACTACCCTGAGATCATGACCTGAACCAAAATCAGCAGTCAGATACTTATCTGACTGAGCCACCTAGGCACCCCTAGGGATAACTTTCTAAAGTCAAAACATTCTGTTTGAATTAATTCTTTTTATCTCCTCCTTTTGACTAGTCTCTTTTGGTGTATTTGCCTTATTCTCTCCAACTGCTTATGATGTCTTCAAAGGGGCTGACTGTGGCCATAAGTGAAAGCTGCTCATCTAAAATCTATTTTCTTATCTTCTTGGACCCAGTGTGATATAACCTTTCCTGGCCCCTACTATAGTTGAATATGGTATGTGATTGAGTTCTAGCTTATGGAATATGAACAAAAGTGTTGGTGCAAATTCCAGGCCAAGGGTTGTAAGTAGGTATGACCCCTTCATACTCCCTTTCTTACTCTCCCTCCGACTAGAGGAAAATAATACTGAAGCCTTATGGGATGGTACTACAAGCTATAATGAGCCTTAGTTATTCAATCATCAATGGAGGAAAACGCCACACTGACTAGCAATACCTGCTTGAACTGTAAAGATAGCACGAAATAATCCTTATTGTGTTTGGACTATTATACATTTGGGTGTTTCTTTGTTACAGCAGTTAGCCAGA
This sequence comes from Taxidea taxus jeffersonii, assembly GCA_003697995.1. Lineage (NCBI taxonomy): Eukaryota > Metazoa > Chordata > Mammalia > Carnivora > Mustelidae > Taxidea > Taxidea taxus. The sequence goes on from ML110436.1 coordinate 45,057, forward strand.
TCTCAGAGCCAATGAATACTCTAACATATGGCAATAAAGAACTCTAGTCTGAATTACTTAAGGTTCATAATCAACAGAAAAAGAACATATCTGGGGATACCTTAGATAATAATGGTATATATTAGATAATAATATATTATATATATTATTATTATATAATATAATAATATATTATATATTATTATATATATCATATATATATTATATATATAATATATTATAGATAATAAAGGTATATATTTTTTATTTTTATTTTTTTAATTTAATTTTATTTTTTTCAGTGTTCCAAAGTTCATTGTTTATGATAATAAATGTATAAAGATAAACTTGATTTTAAAAAATCTTTTTTTTAAAAAAAAAGACCTCTAAGATACAAAAAGAGAAGATTTCAGAATTTTAGTTCATCAAATTACAGCATTTGGTATTTAAACCAGTCATGTGCTCCTCAAAAATGCAGACTTTGGGTGCCACATGTGACAAATTCTGATTCACCTATTTTGCAACATAGCCTATTAATCTGCATTTTGAAACTTCCAGAGGATATTCTGATTCAAGTGTCCCATTGACCAAAGTATGGTGGGAAAATACTAATTATTTTGGCCAAAAAGGCCAATTCAGGAGCTGAGGCTGGCATTTTGAGTTCTATCATTTTTATTTTCTGTTAAAAGAAAGTGTATTTATTAACCAGCAACACTTTTTAAAATCCTTATAACTAAAGTTAAGGAGTAATTTATAATGTGGGTCATTATGTAGAAAACATCAATACATGTCTTGTCCATAACAGACGCTAACTGAATTGTATTAACGAAAGATGGTTTAGTACAAAGGCAGTTCTCATCCTGGCTATACACTGGAATCCACCCGAGAGCTTTACAAAACACAGATACTTGAGGTCTACCCCACTTTCTTACTTAATTGAATAGAAGCAAGTTTAGGCATTAGATTTTTTTTTTAAGATTTTATTTATTTATTTGACAGACAGAGATCACAAGCAGGCAGAGAGGCACGGAGAGAGAGGAAGGGAAGCAGGCTCCCCGCCAAGCAGAGAGCCCGATGCGGGGCTCAGTCCCAGGACCCTGGAATCATGACCTGAGCAGAAGGCAGAGGCTTAACCTACTGAGCCACCCAGGTGCCCAGGCATTAAATTTTTAAGATTGCTAGATGATCTAACATGCAGACAGTGTTGAGAATCATCCTGAAATCAGGCCTTCAGACCAGCACCTTGAGCATTACCTGGAAACTTACTTGAAATATAAAATTTTCAGACCCCCCAAATTTCTGAATTGGAAATGTTTGGTGTGGGGTATAGCAGCGGATTCAATCTGAGACATGCCCGTGTTTAAGAACCACTGGCCTAGGGGCACCTGGGTGGCTCAGTAGGTTAAGCCTCTGTCTTCTGCTCAGGTCATGATCCCAGGATGGCTCAGGTCATGATTCCAGGGTCCTGGGATCAAGCCCTGAATCAGGCTCTCTGTTCAGCAGGGAGCCTGCTTCCCGCCCCCTCCCCGCCCCCCCCCCCCCCCCCCCTGCCGCCCGTCTGCCTCTGCCTACCTGTGATCTCTGTCTGTCAAATAAATAAATAAATAATCTTTTTTAAAAAAAAAAAAGAAAAAAGAACCACTGGTCTAGGCAGTGGTTTCTGAATCTGATCATCAGAATTATGTGGGGGAATTTCTGGAAATAGAAATTCCTCAGCTTCACCGCTGCTTTCACTTTCTAACCCAGAAAATCTGAAGAAGACTGAGAAAAGTCTTTATTCGTGTATTTTTTTTAAGAATTCTGAAGATTTGCCGGGTTTGGGAACCACCTTGAGAATATTCTGTGAAGAGCACCAATTTCAGAAATCTGAATTCTAGTCCCATTGCTGTTTGTAGCTGCCCATGTGACTATGGCTGTGCCCTCCCCCTTCTGTCCCCAGAAACAAAGTTTCCTCACCACAACTGACTCTGCACTTGTTGGGCAGCTCTAATGAACACGAATGAGGTGTGAAGCATCAAAGCTCTTGTAAATGTGAATTATTACCATCAAATAGTCTTCAAGTGGAAGAGGAAGAGGAAGAGCCTCCTGGGAGACTGTTACCCACCTGCACGGCCTTTCATTCCTTCTTCTTTAATAGAAAACCTCCTGAAGGACACCTTGGGCTCTGCTATCTTCTTCATTTCCATAATTATCTAAAGCTAAACTTCACCCTAGGAAACTCTTGCTGTATCAATGCCTCTCTGCCGGGGTTTTTAGGGTTTTCGTTTTTTTCCTCTCTCTCCTTTTTTCACCTCTCTTTGTCTCTTCCTGTTCTAGACAGTGTCTGTCCATTTCACCCTCTTTCTCTTTTATTATTATTATTTAAGGATCATAAAGTGGAAGTCAGGTTGCTGAGCTTTCTGAGACAGATGAGGCCAAGTGGTCCACTGGGAGCACTCGGCACCAGCCTCTCACAGTATCCCAGCATATGGAGTCGAGTCTCCAGGCACTGACATTAACACTCCTGCTTCAGGTAACTCATTTAGCTTTGGTGTCATTTTACAATAAATATACCATCCACCGACACAAATTAGACAGCTATTGAGATTAATTTTGAGGCACTATCGGCAACATCTTAAATCAAAAATCATTCTTTATTAGCATGCTTGGCGGTATAGTGTGCCTGCCCTCCCCCCTCCTGATCCCTGCCACAAGAATAAATGAGGCCCCGTGGTTGACATAGCGCATCAAGTGTTTTATAATAGTCTAATTGTAGCTAATGGTTTGTGCAGCTAATTAAGGCCCTATGAATTACAGTAATCAGTCAGGCTCATCCTTTAAACCAGATAGTTCTATTCAACCGTTCCTTTAGTAAGAAACAAAATATATAACTATATATAACTATAACTCCATACACACACACACATACACAGCACACAGGCTGTAATGATCAGCTAGGTTCGTCTGAGCACAAAGAAATTAATAAGACTGATCTTTTTCTCTTACTTATTACAAAATATTTATCTAGAGAGATGCAGGTTTCTCAGCAACAGCAACAGTCCTGTGGGAGGGGGAAAGGCAGAGTCTATAGTGTGTCCTCTGCCTGAAAACAGAGAATCAGCTGATGCCAAGTGTAAGTAACCTTTTCTCTCACACCTCCCTTAACCCACCCAGGCTGCAGTCCAGGGTTACCATGTGGCATTGGTCACGTTGGAGGAATCCAAATGCCTCAGAGAAATAGCGCCAAAGAAGCCACCATCAAAATGGATAAAATATTTGTGAACTAGATGGCTGACAATATTGTCAACATGATTCGCTTTCTTTGGTAGCCCTGGCCAATGAGGCAGAGGAAGTTAGTGAGCAATTCAGGGGACACTGATAAGAGGATGGTTTTCTTTTACAATGGATTTGTTCTGAGGAAAATACTCAAATAGAAGAGCTATTAGATTACAAAACAGCTCTCTGTTTCTTGGTTTATTTACAACTTGACTGGACAGAGCAGGAAAGTACTTTGGGAGCAATTTTGCAAAGGCCTTGGGGAACAGAAGAAGGGAGCGATAGGTCTGTTCCAGTGCTTGCATCTCTGATTCTTTGAGAAGGAGAAAAAATTCTATAGAAATGTCATCAGCATGACTTCTGTTGGAATATGTGTCCTAGTCCTCCAGGGTCCCATCGGCAGTAAAAAGTAGAAAAGAAACAGGGGTTTTCATGAGGGTCCTATGTTTTCATTCTTTCCAGCTCACAATTTCACAGAACTGGGTAAGACCCTGGAGTTCAAACAGTTCTTCACCTTGTTTGTAGGCAAGATTAAATTACTCTGGACAGGTGATTGGACAACCAGTTCTATTACGTAAAACGTATTCCTGTGGTATATGTTTATTGCAGATTCTTATTCCCAGCAACTACCTCCCTGGCCTCCAGCTGGCCAAAATTTTCTTACTGTAATAGAGGGCCATTTCTTTATGATTTTAAAGGTCAGGACTCACTGTCCCTTATGAATGCTGGCCACTCTCTGGTCAAATTATTCTTGCTTCATTAAACTCCCCCTGTACATCTTCTTAGCTCACCATTGTGGTACAGGAGAAAGCTCACTGGTCAGGGAAAAAAAAAAAGAAAAGAAAAAGAAAAAGGGGGGCATCTGGGTGGCTCAGTGGGTTAAAGACTCTGCCTTCGGCTCAGGTCATGATCCCAGGATCCTGCATTGGGAATCTCTGCTCAGCAGAGAGCCTGCTTCCTCTTCTCTCTCTCTGCCGCCCTCTCTGCCTGCTTGTAATCTCTGTCTGTCAAATAAATAAATAAAATCTTAAAAAAAAAAAAGAAAAAGAAAAAGAAAAAGGGCTATCTGCCTTATAACTAGAGTTTTAGGTATTTATTGGTCATTCATTATATCCCCTCAAGATTTGCATTTATAGGTAGTACTTAATCTGTATCCTCACTCTAAAAGATTCAACTGTTAGGTCTAGATGTTCCTTATTTCTGAAATGGTGACTATCAACTAACATGCTTACATTTAGGTCTATCTGCTTAACAAGTCGGTGTAACTTGCTCATAATTTTTTATCTGTCTAACTATATTTTTGCAAGGCTATGAATGTATTTTTCATGATTATCCATGATGGCATTAAAATTTTTCTTTTTATCTACTAAATACGCTTTGTGAAGCATTAGCTGCATGTTGACATTTGATTGCACATACTTCAAGGCTTTTTATGAAGTTTTCCTTCCCTTGAAGACAACCAGATGTTGGAAGAAATCAGATTGATGGGAGATGAAAAGTGTGATTTTCCCAGCTCTCATCACTAACCCCTTTCCCTCTTCACTCTGCTCTTTCCACACTCTTTTCCTCTATGATGGTCCTTGTATACTTTACGGGACTTAAAACTCAGCTTGTGTAGAATAGAGGTAATTTTGAAATAGATGCTTCTGGTTCAGGCCAAAAGATGCCTCTCCATGATGGGCATGTTGGTGGCACACAGTCTAGGGTTTTATTCATGCTGCACTGAAACAGATTTGATGGCAGTTCTCCATCACCTGGTGTTGGCCTCCTTCTACAGGTCATGATTCAACAGCCCCTTCATTAAAGTCATTATGAGAAATTACTTTACCAGTCATTTTGGGAGCAACTGATACAGCTACTTCATCCTGTTGGTTTAGGCGGATAGAGGGAAGTATACACTCCATTCTTACCACACCTCAAATTCTAAATTTTAAGCATTTCAAAGAAGGGATGATGACACAATGCATACTTACATTCATCTACCTCAGCACTTCCTCAATCCCACACATGTATAGAGTACAAAATACCCTTGATATCTGAAGGCACATCTGCTCTAAGAGTTTACTATACCTGAATGGCTAGAACTCTAGACTATTCCTTTTGGACAGACATTCACCTATCTAAAAGTGCAGATCTGGGCCAGCTGAGTTTTCATGATTCTCTGACTCCAGAATAAATGAAAGCAACAGAGCCCCCATTATTCATAAGCAGAGTCCAGCCAGCTGCTTTTGTTTGACTCAGTGTTTTTTTTTTTTCTTGTTTTGTTTGATCCCACTCCAGAAAGTGGACACCATATTAATCGTATTTATAAATACTGTATATACCAGTTGCAGAACCTCGGGGCTCATTTAAAAAGAAAAGATTAAACACATAAATTATTACAATAAATTAAGCTGTCAAATTCCTTTACTCTTAGTACCCAGAGTATTTAAAAGACCCCAGTCCAAATCCAGGGACTATATGGAGAAGAATAGACCACCAGAAACACCCATATATCATGGGAATGTTTCAGAAAATCATCAGGCATGTAGATCCATCTTCAAGATGATTCAAGGCATCTGTATACAATAGGAAACCTAGAATTCCCTAGTATGCATTCTACACTTTGTTAGCCTCTACCCACTGTAGTCATCCATTTATCTCAGAATACAGAAATGTGAGCTTTGATAGCTAATACATGCCAAGCATGGATTTACCACTACCACTGCCCATGTCCACAGCAAATTCAAAGATAGTACCATATTGCTTGCCTCAGTGTATGAAAGATCTTTAACTCTGCAACCCAGAATTTATTTATTTTTAATTTTGAAAACTAGGCCATGGCAGAAGTTAACAGTTTTGTTGGTGCTAAAATGCAAGGTAACTGTAGAACATGCATTATAAGATTCTAGATTGTGTTGTGGAGAGAAACCATAGATTAGAGATGAGAGGGAAAAGTATAGGCTAGAGTTATCCACTGCTTTTCAACAGTGGCCATCAGCTCCAACAGTCCAGTGGTCATCTCAGTGTCTACAAAGAACGATCTGTGACCTTGACTCTGTCCTCTATACATAGCACCCTTTCTCACTCATCCAGAATCTAGATTCTATCTACTTTTCAGGCCTCTGTGTGCATCTGGATTCCTCCAGGAAGCATTCCCAAAGAATACCAGATTATGTCACCTTTCCTTTTTCTGAACAGAGACGTCTCTCACTGTGCTATGTTGGACCATAATTACATACACCCCAGAATTTATCATTTAGGTTGTAGGCTAATGTTGAAATTAACTCACAGTTCTGAAATCTATACCAGGAGATTTTAGCGAAGGCGAGAAGCTTAAGAAAATATTGGGGAAAAATGAAGGCAAATTTTATGAAAAAGGAGAGATGATTGAGGCTGGGAAAATACAATAAGGGGTAGTAAACTGAATTTACCTGAGTCATTCCAGAAACATAAGCTTGTCAACCAAAAAAATCCAATTTAGAGCTTATTTGAAAACTGGCTCAATTTGACTTTTAAAAATACTTTCCTAAAGTAAAATATGCTAAAAATGATTATCAGAATATAGTTGATTTTTACTTTTCCTACCACCTTAACTCTCGGGAGGGAGACAAACCAAAAGAGACTCTTAATGTCATAAAACAAACTGAGGGGGGTGGGGGGGAGAGGGGTTGGGAGAGGGTGGTGGGGTTACATTATATGTTTAAATAAAGCTTAAATAATAAAAAAAATAAAAAATAAAAAAAACAAAAAACAACAACAACAAAAAAAGAATATAGTTGATGATTATGTTGATCTTCATTTTAAGAAGTAGTAAAGCATGGTTATAAAACACAGACTCTGAAGCTAGCTGGCCAGAGTTTGTTTCTGAGCTCTGCCACCTAGGAGCTGTGTGACTTTCGCAATGTTACTTAACTGTTCTGTGTCTCTCTTTCTTTATGCACCAAATACTAGTAATACCAATACCTACTTCATAGGGGCATCATGAGGATCATGTGGTTAAATGGAATAATATACGTACAGGCCTCAGAATATTGCCCAGCATATAATAAGTTCAATATAAGCATAAGCTTTTAAAGTGTTTTTAAAGTGTTTTAAGTTTTAAAGCACTTGAATGATCTTGAAATATTACTATGGATTAGAAAATGCTCAGGTAGAAAGTTGGCTAGAACACCTTAGATCTAAATTCTAATTTGCATTTCTCTAGGTACATGTCAGTCCCAAGGATGTATTCTACCATTTTTGTGGGATGGGGAGTTGAAATATAAAATCTGAACCTTTTTCCAGGATTGCAGAAATAGAGCTAGACATTTAAACAGAGAATTTCATAATATATGTAATAAAACAATGAAACATTATAACTTTCCATTATCATTCACTATCGACAAAATTATAATTAGTGTTTGTTAAAATCACAAAAGTGACAGGACCACTTCTGTGCCAAATGAAATCTGATTGTTGGAGACTGCAATTAAACTCATTTTGATGTGATTTGGAGCAAGACCATAGTAATAATCTGTTTTTCTTATGGCCATGTTTTCAGTTCTCTGCAGTTTGGACTTTTTAAAAAGAAGTATAGACACTTTTTGATGTTGCAAAAAACAACAGGATTTCAAGAATTGATTACCTCTGTGATGACCCCTCGAGTGCCTCATTGTCTCCATCCACAAAATGGAGAGAATTATTTGGCTATAGTTACGGTAACTCCAGAGCAGTGGTCAGTTCCTGACTATCAGAAATTATGTGTAAAACCACCATTAGTGACTTGTTATTTTTGTTACAACTCCCCTTACTGTTTCCAAAAAAATATGGTTTGGAGATACTCATATAGTCAGAGTTGGTCAATATTTGTACAGGAAAGACCATACAGTCTAGAAGAGGAAGGCACTGTTGCCACATCACATGGTTACCATTGCCACATTTTCTCAACCATATACTGGCACACATAAAATTCTATCCATTTAAGGAGATAAGAGAACAGGTTATTTGAAACAGACTGCTCTGAAAAAAATTAAATGCATAGATAACATGCATCTTAAGTCCGGCGTTTCGGCTTCTATGAGAAAAGGGATGTCGTGCAAATAATAATAATACAATATTAGTAGCAATCACTTATATGGGCCTGACTAGGTGCCACCCACTCTTTCATGTTCTTTCCATGTATGAACTATCTGCTTGTTGGAAATGGCTAATGACGTAGGCACTACTTTCATTCTTTTTTACAAATGAGAAAACTGAGGCACCAAAGAGTTAGAGAGCTGCTATAAGTCATTCAGAATTCAAATCTGGGCACTCTTCTCCCAGACTTTGTGCTTTTATTTTTTTTTTTTTAAGATTTTTTATTTATTTATTTGATAGAGATCACAAGAATGCAGAGAGGCAGAGAGAGAGGAGGAAGCAGGCTGTCCGCAGAGCAGAGAGCCCGATGTGGGGCTCGATCCCACGACCCTGGGATCATGACCCGAGCCGAAGGCAGCGGCTTTAACCCGCTGAGCCACCCAGGTGCCCCCAGACTTTGTGCTTTTAGATCCAACTGCATTACATTCTGTATGGGGGAGGGCTGAGCTTTAATTAGAGACTCAAAGGAAATACTTCTTCATTTACCTAAAGAAGTGAACTTGTATGTACTGGCCTTGGGGATACAAAACAGATTCACGGTTTGCCCTCAGGAAGTATAGACTATACCAGGCACTTCATACAGAGTCACTTGCCTACTTATTTCAAAGTGGGAAAAAAAGCTATGCAAAAAATCAAGGAATAAAATTAAGTTTTAGAAAAAAACAAAACATTTCAGAAAGAGTAGTTGCTTACAGTCTGCTAACTGTAAGCAACAAATAAACCAATATAAAGCTGATAAAGTCATAAAGGTAGGGACCTTAACTATTTTGTCTCACTCTGTATCCCAAAGCCTTGCCTCAATCTATCCTAGAATAGGCACTCACAAAACATCTACTGAGGAGGAGTCCTAGGAAACAGCTAAAGACAGGCAATCCGTAAGAGCAGACCTACTGGATTGATCACCTCTTCTCTCTTCCTCAGTGTCAGAGCACCAACCTGCATAAGGACCAAAGGTCCCTGTGCCATCCCAGCTTATCAGCATCTGCTGAACTTGCAGATCCAGGCTGACCCAGGCACATGTGTGTAGCCCCCTTATGAGCCACTGTTTATATTATTAATGGCCATACCACTCAAAATCATCACCCATTAACCCCTGTATGACTGCCATGTTCCGATTGAGAAATTCCACTCGTGCCAAGGCTGAGAGGTAAATGCCATATTCCAACACTTGTTGGTTTGAGGAAGGCCAATCTTCCAACAAGAGCTGATTCCCCCTTGTCCATACATCACTGTGTTCTTCAATACCCCAGACCTGCCAGGAGGTTTCCGTGCAGCTTTATCACAAACATCTACTGTGGCTCCTAGAGCACTGATGGCAGTCCAGGTCTTAAGAGATGGGAGACATTCTCTCCTTGTTTGTGTTTCTTGCTATATATAAAATCAGTTTGTGATATCTGCAGGAGTGAGAGCAAGAATTCCTTTCTGGTGAGAGATGCTTATTGGCACACAGGACTCAGATGCTGGAAAAAAGTTATCTGGACTTACTAATTCAACTTTCTTGAGAGGAAATTAACAACTATGTTGGCCAGTGTCATTGCCTGGAAAAACTTTCCTTCCTTTCTCCAGTCCTTCTTCTTCCCTCACTCCTTCCCTTCCTCCCTCCCTTCCTTTCCTTCCCTTCCTCCCTCCCTTCCTTTCCTTTCCCTTCCCTTTCTCTTCCTTTCCCTTCCCTTCCCTTCCTTTCCCTTTTCCTTTTTCCTTTCCTCTCCTCTCTTCCTCTTTTCCCTCTCAAGGACTATGATTCTCTTTTTTAATTTTTCTGATATGGAATTGCTAGAGTTTTAGGCATTGATTTTAGGTGACCATTGCATGACCTGGCTTTGTAAATATATTGGGCAAACTACTCAACCTTCCAGTGAAATTTAAAATGTCTTTACTATGCCAAATTCCCCCACCTCCACTTGGCTCTAGTGGGTAACTATTCATTTTAGGAACCCATGAGTCTTGCTTAGAGTTAGAGCTATTTTATTTGTCTCTTTACTTCTACTTAAATATTTTGGCTCAAAATATACTTCCTAACATTCAGCCGTATTAGTCTCTGTCTACCTCTAAGTATTGTGGGCTCTATTCCTGGAAGAAATGCCCAAACCCCTTTTTTTCTAGTGTGACCACCATCCATTCTCTAAGAAAAGCTGGCCACGGGCAAGATTGGAAGGTCAGTATTCTCTCCTTATCCATGTCATTTTGTCTCCTATGGTATGCCATCCCCTCTGGGTGCTCAGTGTCAACATACTCTTCTCCCTTACCTCTTCTTCTATGAAGAAAATATCTAATATCAGTAATTACACTTCATTGTCAATGTAAATTAATATTTTCCTGCTTCCAGGGATATCCTCAGGCTAATGACAGACTTTTTCCCCCACAGGTTATAAAAGAAAAAAAAAAAAAAAAAGAGGAGGAGAAATTACATTAATTTGACTGAACATCAGCTATTTGTCAAAAACTATATTGTAAATCTTATATATGCTAACCATTTGTTTTACAGTACATCTCCCTATATTATTATTAGAACCATTTGCAGATGAAAACAAGCTTTTGTTCTCTGTTTCAGAGCTGGGTCAGAATTTGAACCCAGTTATATAGGTCCATATGCCTTTAAAATCTCACCATGGAGTATGGTAGTCCATATCAGGGCAATGATCTCTCATATTGCAGTTGCAGGTCAAGTGCCACCTAGTTTTCCAGAATCTTCTCTATGACATGGTTTCCTTCTTCCTTGGAATTCTCACAACAGTACAAGTCTGTGCCATAAAAATTATAACTGCACTGAATACTGCCACTATGTTATAGTAATGGCTTTATTTGTATGTATCAGCATTATAATATGATTGTAGGCAATCTCAGACAAAAAAAAACTACATGCCTTGCCTTGAAAAATATACTTCTAGACCATGGACTAGAGAGTTACACACAGCAAATACTTAGTGAATCCTTAACCTTCTGAGGACCGGTGAGATATGACAGGAATGGACTGGATTTATAAAGATGACTGGGGAGAAGAAGGAGGAGGAAAAACAGGTCCCATGCCAAATTTCTTATCCAGAGTATTTGGGAAGTCCCTAACAATCCCTTTACCTTATAAGCATTACATTAAGGCAGCTACTTGGGAACACCTTGTTATTTTTTTTTAAGATTATTTATTTATTTATTTGACAGAGAGAGAGAGATCACAAGTAGGCAGAGAGACAGGCAGAGAGAGAGAGGAAGGGAAGTAGGCTCCCTGCTGACCAGAGAGCCCAATGTGGGGCTCCATCCCAGGACCCTAGGATCAAGACCTGAGCCCAAGTAGAGGCTTTAACCCACTGAACTACCCAGGCGCCCCATACCTTGTTATTTTCTAACTACCATATTTGTGAATGGTACCTCCTAGAATTGTGCAGTGCAGGGATAGCTCTATCTGGCCCCAATCCTTCTTGGTGATGGTTAAGGTTTATAGAGATGAGCTCAGTACTTGTGAGAAGATAACAAACAGTGGAAATCTGCAGGTCCCCCCTCACCTGTGGCTTCACCACATTCTTCCTTTGATTCTGCGAGCACTAACACTGTTTCACCGATGTCCTCACTGAAGACAATTTTCACATAGGATAGTTTGGGCTATTTGCCGCAGCAAAACACAATGAACAGAAAACAGTGTTGGGATTATCATAAAACTCTTTCACTTTGTGGGAAGATTAATATTGGCATGTGGCTTGTTGGTTTACACTTTAGAGCCCCCAGGTGATATTACTGACAAATCTCAACTCTTCTTTCTTCTGAGCCTTTTCCGTCACATACTCAAGGCAGCCACTTTCAATTATTCGTGACTGAGGTAACTTTTCAAGATATAAAGATGGTCTCTGAAGGAAGTGAACACAAAAGACACAGTGTATAAAGGATCATAATATCTCTGTCACCAATTGGGACATCACCATCAAGGAGCATACCCTGGTGCATGGAGAGCCAAATCTGAGGGCATAGGAAACCGATGTCTAGAGGTGTCCAGAGGCCTGCTGCACTGTTTTGTTCTAAACACCCAAACGCACCTAGAAGTGCACAGTATCATAATATGTGCAGGTGACAGGAGGAGGAATAAGTCATAATTCATGCACATGGGAGGCCATCATCTAGAAGAATGACAGAGGTCATTTAATATGACACATCAAGTGTTATGATCAAGGTGTACAGAGAGTATAAAAGAGTACAGTAGAGCCAAATTAATTTTGATGAGTTAATCTCAGGAAAAATTCTTGGGATTAAATATTCTATCTACTGCAGAATGTTATTAAGAGGCAAAAGAGTTTGATTCTGAAAACAAGGGTGCTGAGAGAGGTATTCCAGAGTTATAATGAAGCAAAAGGCAGCAACATGTGTTTAGGGCACAATAAACAGGTTGGTATCATTATATCTTGGCCAGCACATTCTTGCTGGAGGACCACTTAGCTGGATCTCACCACTGGACTGTACATCTGGAGAAGAATTGAAGAAAAATCCCAATCTTACAAACTGAGACAGAACAAAACAATGCTTTAGGGGAATCTGAGAGCCAAAATTTCAAGTCATCAGAAGAAAAAAACTGATTGGCAGAAAAACAAGTTTGAAAAAAAAAAAAGATATAGGAGATCAGTAGTCAGTAGTCATAACTAGAGCAAGGGAATTTAATCCCATTAGAGGATTTTCTGATGCAGTTAAGTTTGAATCAATGAACTGAAATGGCTTTGAGCCCATAGCTTGTGGGCGTTAATCCTGAGAAGCTGCAGAAGCACATTTGGGCACTTTTGGGAATGACATTGTCTATTCCTCTGGGGGAGTTCAGGAAAGAGAAGTACTTTATTTTGTCCACTGTAGGTATTTGCAGGATATATTTATTTCTGTATATATCATCATGAGACTGATTGTTGGAACTGGCTGTTGGTGTATGTTAATGTCTTTAATCTTAGTTCAATGCACCTCAGTTGGTGCTTCACATGGCTATAAATCTCTCAAAAATGTATTCAAATTGTCTGCACATTTCTGGGAGATTCATAACATCTTCTCGGAAGAGCCATAAGATCCAAAAAAGATCTTAACAGTTCTTTAAAGAAGCCATGATCTTGGTGCACCTGTTCAGCTCCGTTGGTTGAGTGTCAGAATCTTGGTTTTGGTTCAAGTCATGATCTCATGAGTCATGGGATCAAGCCTCACGCAGGGCTCCGTTCTCAGTGGGGAGTCTGATTGAGGATTCTCTCCTCTGCACCTCCCCCTCTCATGCTCTAATGCTCACCTTCCCTTTCAAATAAATAAATAAATCTGTTAAAAAAATAAAGAAGCTATGATCTCAAAATGTTTAAAGTCCAATGGTGTAAACACAAGGAGTCTTATTTGCATTCCAGAGATCATGCCCACTGTTTCCTGTGAGATGCAATAAAGGGAAAGTAAGAACTGAAGACACACATATTAGTATTAAATGAAGAGTCTAAGACTACATCTCAAACTCTGTATTTACTGCTTCTAGAGCATCTTGGAGAATCCTTATTGAATAAATACTTGCTATTTATACCCTGTTGACATTTTGCTTAAAGATTTCTCTCAAAATGCAAAATTGACTTTAAGATTCATAGTTTAGTTAATTGGAGAGAGGTTTAGGACAAGTGGTTATAACTTTGGTCCAACGGCCCAAATTCAATACAAATCTCAAACACTGTGCTCTGAAAACTATTATCCAGATCTCTGCTCAAGATGGTACAAGGATAAGGAAGCTTCCATCAGAAATTCTGTCTGGAATACCTGGACTAACTATTGTCCTATTGTTTTCTCATACGCAAAAACCCACTTTGCCAAAAATGCTCTCAGCATAGTGGGATCTAAAAATAATCTAGCTTGATGCATAACTTCTAGAACAGTCAAAAGAAAGTTGGTTCTCGGTTCATTTCATATAGGAAAGGGCTCTGAAGTTAGAAATGTTGTCTCCCAAGTTGTTATTTATGGTACCTTTCCCATTTTCTATGTTATTTCTGAGAATATTTGGGATTCTATCTTAGGAAAGAGCTAAGCTCTTTCATAATTCATAATTGAGGCAAAACACAGGAAAAAGTATAATCTTATTTTCATAGAAGAGACTATATGAAAGCTCTCCAATTAACAAAATGTCTCCAAGAATCCCTGTAAAATCAAGCATTAATCATATTTCCTAAACTGTTTCTAAAGCCGTGAACATATCCAGGCAACAGGTATAAGAATGGAATTTAGAAATGGAAACTGCCATCTCTACAGATGTGACTGCATATCTAGTTGGGTGAGAGGAAAAAAGCAGGGCCTTCCTAATAATCTTGGATATGCCTCCTTGAGATTCATCTAAATGCAACTAAAAGGTACTGCCTTCCTGTTAGTAGAGGATGTATTCACAAGCAACTCTATTATTATTATTATCATTTAAAGAGATATAGAAAGCCTCTGTGGATGGAACAGAAGCTTAGTGTTTATGCATATTTGGTCTTTTCTTCTAAACACATGACAGGACTCATTTCTGAGATGACTCCAAATTGTCTGAGTGGAGCCACATGGCTGGCTCTAGCCAGTGGGTTATGGATTGAATCAATGTGTGTCACTTTCAGGCCAGAGTATGTCATTGCCCACATGAGGTCTTTTCTGTCAAGGCAACCTTGTTGATATGGAGGTGCCATTTCAACAAGTTCTTCCCTAGATACTGAGCCATCACAAGGATGGTGTCCTGAGGAGTAGCCCAGACCCACAACAGACGTCCCACAAATGAGGAATAAGTTGTGTTACCAATTGATTTTTTTGTTGTTGTTTTTTTTGGTCTGCAGTATAAGCTTGCTCTAATTAAGACAGTGAAAAAGGGGTTGTGAGATATTGTTTTGCAAAAAGATTTAGATAGTGGATAGACGAAGGAAGAATTTTAAAGGAAAAAAAAGCACACACAAAATAATAAAAGTGGAAAAGTGTCATTTTCATTGGGGATGAAATGAACAATTAAATTTGACAAGAATATAGTAAGAAGTAGATAATAAGTCAGAAGACATAGATTAGAATGTTAACACTGGATTCATACTTAATCCTGTTGGCAATAGATTATCATCTATTGTAGTGAGGAACATATTAAGGGTAGGAATTAAAGGGAGAAGAGGCTGGGAGGAAACAAAAAATGGGTGATTTTTAAATGAGTTTAGGTAAGAATAATAACACCTAAAGAAGATTAGAGATAGAAGAAAAATAAAATAGCAAATATATCTCTAGAAAAAATATTGAGGGGCGCCTGGGTGGCTCAGTCAGTTAAGCGTCCACCTTTGGCTCAGGTCATGATCTAAGCATCCTGGGATTGAGCCTGGTGTCAGGCACCCAGCTCAGTGGAGAGTCTGCTTCTTTCTCCATCTAACCTTCCACCCTGCACATGCTCTTGCTATTTCTCTCTCTCTTTTAAACAAATAGATAAAGCATCTTAAAAAAGAAAGAAAGGAAGAATACTGAAAAGCACAACAACTGACTTGACTTGATAAGAGATTGTTGGGGTGAAGGAGAAGGGATGACTCAAGGAGCTATAGTGAAGGCCGCTACAACACAGAGGTGTTACCAGGCAGGCTGTTCCTGTGCGCACACCTAACACCTTGTCTAGGGGCTAGTCTCTTCTAAGTTACAAGCAAGTGACTGATTTTGGAGTACAGCCTATCTCTAAGACGAGGCTCTCATCAGAGATGTCCTCGCTGAAGAAGATGAATTTGATATGTCCCTAAGTCCTCCCTTTGCTTCAGCTGTCCTCTCAAAGTTTATCCATATTTGGGATAATCTCAGGATAGTTCATATCAGCTCACATGATTCATGTCAGTTTGTCAGGCTAATGCATAGGCCTGGAGACCTGACATCTGGTTTCCACACAGGCTTTCCTCAGGTTCATATGTGCATGGGGAAAACACACAGATCTATAATTCACAAATACTAAGGGAAACAAGGAAAAGGAGATTGCTGAAAAATAAAGAATAAAAGGTCCTCTTCAGCCATAATGTGACTAAGGTTTAACAGAATATAGGAGACAAGTAAAAATTAATGGTAAAGAACATAAAATTTGGAGGTAGGCATTTCTGATTTTGAATCATTGATGTACCACTCTAAGTCTCTTAGTTTTCATTTCAGAAAAACTAATCCTTTTAGGGCCGTTATATAAGTAAGTGAGATGTTGCTCACAAAATCCTTAACATAGTATATTTTCAAAATAGCCACCAGAGTGACTCTGTCATATGTAAGTCAGATCACATTACTCACCTGTTCAAAAGACCCATTTGCCTGGCAAATGCCCTGTGAGTCCCACATGACCTGGGCTCCTAGTACCTTTCGGTACCTCAGACCACAGACAACTCTTACCCCTATATGCTGAGTTCCAGCCACTCGGATTATTGCTAACCTCTGAACATACCAAGCTCTTTCCCCCAGGCCTGCTCACTTTCTCTTATCTTGCCCTACACTGCCTTTTCCTAGGCTTCTTGCAAGACTGCTCACTGCCACCTCTGCAGGAGGCCCTCCTTTCCCATCCTGGCTAAGCCCAACTCCTCTACAACCCTCCACACCTCTTCTTTATTTTCTCTCATAGCACTTTTCATTTTTTGGCACACCTTTAATTTACTTATTTTGTTGTTTATCTTCCCTTACTAGACTATAAGGACTATGAGGACAGAGATTTTGATCTGCATTGTTCAATGTTGTGAAAGAATGCCTAGCACATGCTAGATATTAAATAATTACTTGTTGAATGAATGATCTCCCAGTAACACTGTAACAGAAACATAATGCCCCAATGAGATGAATACACTATTTTGTATTCAAGCTTTGTTCCATGGACCTTAAATCACACAGATCTAGCATCTCCCCAGCCACAGTCTCTGATTCACCACACATCTTCTGAGCATGCACTTGATGAGAGAGCAGTCCTGGTCCTGTAGTATATAAACAGGTTTAAAAAAAAAAAAAGATAAACATGCATTCCACGGTTCAAATCTAGGTTTAGAGAAATAACAGTTGAAGAGTACAAGGCAGATAATTGCCAGAATGAAGATAGAGATTGAATGAAATTGTGGTATTTTCAGTTCCTGCTGACTTTTTCCACTTAGAGTTTTCTCAATGTGAAAGTATTTATCAGATAGTAATAATAATAGTTTCTTATCCGGCTCTTACCAGATGCCAAACATTGTTCTTACTCTTCTGAGGATTAAAACTCACTTAGTCCTGGCAACAGCCCATGAGAAGTATTATTTTTTTTTTTAAGATTTTATTTATTTGACAGAGAGAGAGATATCACAAGTAGGCAGAGAAGCAGGCAGAGAGAGAGGGTGAAGCAGGCTCCTCGCTGAGCAGAGAGCCTGATGTGGGGCTCAACCCCAGGACCTGAAAGCAGAGGTTTTAACCCAACTGAGCCACTCAGGCGCCCCGAGAATTATTATTATTATCCCCATTTTACAGATGAGCAAACAGGGAAGGTGAGCACCTTGCCCAAGGCTACACAGCTAGTAATTGGTGGAGCGAGGCTACAATGCCAGGCAGTCTGACTGGACAGACTGTGGTCTGAATTCCACCATGCTAGGCATATAATAAAATACTCAACATACGTGAGTCGCATGAGGCATACGTTAATATTTTTCAGTTGAGTCCTAAGTATATGTTTTGCCCTCCCTCTGCTGTTGTCATGAGTGAATGTGACAGTTTGAATTTAAAGTGATATGAAACAAAAGGAAGAGAAAGATAGAACTATGAGATAGGAGAAGCCCCGGTATTAGGGTTCAAGTGCTTACCTTCCTGGGGATACCACAAAATAGCTATATAACCTTGGTGTAATACTTTAACATGTGGAGGCCTCAGTTTTCTCATTATATAAATATGTTGCTATTGGAGGCAATGATTCTTACGGTTTCCTATAGAATACAATCCGATTATGTGATACCACCAGAAAAGCCCCATGGTGTTTAGCAGCCAGCAGCATTAATTTGAGAGCAATAGGGAATATGGTTAAGTCATCCATATTTCACTTTGAACTCAGATCAACCTCTCTGGGGGAATTTAAGAACTGGGTATATATGGGAACAAATATGATCAAACATAAGAGCTTTGGAATTATATCCTATTGGAGAAATGTCAGGAGACTAGGAACAGCCAGAACAAAGACAGCAAGAAAATGAACCCTGCACTGATTCCTTGTCAACTGGAGCTATCCAATCATCCTCAGAAAAAAACGCTTCAGATGCATAATAATTTTAATGAGCTCTAACTGCACCCTCTCCTCCGCACCATTACTCAGTTCCCATTGGCTCAGGAATCAACGTTACCACCTTTAAGAACAATGAGGCATCAAGTCACTCTCATTTTAAAAAAAAATGTAATTGTTGATGGATATATTAAGAGTCAAGGTAAAATCAAATGTAGTGAACAGAAGGGGTCTTATCACAGTAACATTTGTCACCAACTGGAGCCTCTGATAGCTGGGAAGAAAATGCTTGCTGCTGTGGCAGTGGTTACAGTCTGTGTTCAGAGTAACAGCACTTTAGAGAAATTTGGGAACAGGGCCTGAAGGGCAGGAAAGGGCCAGATCAGCTCCAGTGTCTGAGGTGCTTTTCAGTGAGCTTGAGGAGGGCTGTGGATGCTGTGACTAGAAAATACTCAGCAGGATGTTCCCGGGGCAGGCGTCGAAAGAGGGCATTGGGTTTAACTAAGTACTCAAAGTAGGAGAGCAAACTAAAGCTTGTCACTGTGAGCACATCAGATTCTCAAGGCTCCGAGGTATATACCCTTTCAGAATTTTTTCTTTTGACTGAAACTGCAGGTCTAACCACAAGAGAAAATAGGGAAGAGGAATGTTGTGGTTTTTCTCATGTCTTTATAAAAGATCTGGAACTGTGATAAAGGTGCATGAGCCAGATATTTTTATAGTCAGAATTTAACATGATACACTAATCATAAGTATGCAAAGAGAACTATATAATATTAATACAACTACTTGATAATATAAGAAGATGGTGATTCTGTTTCCCCACCCATCAAATGTGAGCACATAGGAAGACCACACTACAACAACATCAGTCAGGAAGTACGCATGTTTCCCAAGAACTCTCCATGCCATGTCTTGGATTTAGGGAACTCCTGCCAAGGTACCTGGCCAGGTGCATGTGCCCCCCCCTTTCAGGACTTACTCCAGTGGCAGCTGATCTCTTACCCCACCTCATCCTTCATAAGTCATATATGAGAACACACAGATACAGTTGCTGAATAAATTAATTAGAAAATGCTATAGAATTACATTCAACACCTACCAGAAAGGAGGAATCTTCCTTTGTAGGCTGACAGTAAATATCACAAGACCATGCCTGAGTGTTGTTCACTTCTCTATTCCCAGTGCCCAAAACAAGTGATTATTCAGTAATTGACTATTTGTTCAGTGAATGAATCAGAGACTAATTATCTTATGTATCAAACTCCTCACTCAAAAAAAAAACAAAAAACAAAAAAAAAAAAACAAGAAAATCCGAAAACCGATGCAGATATTTTCTTCTAGCAGTGTTGCATGTCTGTTTCATTAGACTTGAATGTTGTTATGACTGGTCTCCTTTCTAACCACCTCACCCCACAATTCTGACTCCATTCCTCTACTAACCAGCTAACCAGCCTTCCACCACTTCACTTCTATTGCCTGATGAGATAGTGGAGGGAATAAGAAAATAAAACAAAACCCTCACCCCTAAAACATTCATATTTAATATTATTCAAGCCAAGTTAAAGTGGAATAAATTCAGAAAAATAAGGAAGTCATTATCAAGAAAATGAGAAGTTACCTGTGATTTTTCTTTCTTCCTGTTATTTCCACATGGTTATCGGCATCTCCATTTTATAGTGCTTTTAAGCACCATTATTGTAGTGGAAACCTGGCTACAAAAATACAGATTTGCTTTCTATCATCGCAACATGGACTTCACCATGTGAAGATGCAATCTGTATTTTAAAATACATATTAAATTCTATTCCAGTCCCCAAAACTTTGCTTCCCAGCTTTTTTCCATCCTGCCACATACAGATCCTCACTGCTTGAAGCATACCTGATGTATAGAAATCAGAATTCTCTTAAACTCCAAGGTGATTCTTTCCTTTACAAAAGTATTCACCAAAATGTTCCTAAAAAATAGCTAGTTTCTCCTCTGCATTTAAATGATAATATGACATACAAAAATTCAATCCACAAAGAAAGTTGAAGGAATTCAACTATGCTTTTAAATGACACAAGGTCAATAACTTAAATCCGAATAGGGATTTGATTTTTTAAAGTTTTATAATCAATCATCACCATCCAATTAAAGATTGCCTTCTGAAGATAAAATAGGATGCCAGGGTTAAAAATTCAAAGATAGTAAAAGACACAGGCTTTGCTTTCAAGAAGCTTATGTTCTAATTACAGAGAAAGTGAGGTAAATATTTAGAACACAGTGTAGTATGTCTTGTGTTGAGAACAAGACAAAAGGCCCCAAATGGAGTTGTTTATCTAAGCCCGGGATCACCAAACCCAAACTCAACTTAATTACAGTTCCGGCTCTTTCAGAAATGGAATTTTCAACCAGTCTTTCTGGAATCAAAGGATCAGTACCAGTTAGGTAATCTGCCTGATAGACCCCTGCCGTCCCCTAGAGGAAAGTAACTTTACAATAACCAATACATGTTTTCTTGCCTAGTGTAATTTCCTTGTTCCTCCTCCCTCCTGGCTATAAAAATCTTTCATTTTGTAAAGCTCCTTGGAGCTCCCTTCTATCTGCTAGGTTGGATGCTGCCTGATTCAAATCGATTTTTGCTTAAATAAACTCTTAAAATTTTAATATGCCTTAGTTTGTCTTTTAATACCCATCATAAGGCATAGAGCAATACAAAGGAAACACAAAGGAGGTTACCTGTGGGCAGCAAGAGAAAGCTGAATGGCGGAATGGACACTCTTCTGGATGATAACAAGTAAATTTCACAAACAGTGAAATTTACTCACCTCAGTTCCCTTCAAAGCTTTTCCCCTTCCTGCAGTCTGGGCACCTATTACAGGGCCTTGTTCTGAAGCTGTAGTATGGGTTAGGTTCTAATTAACTTCAAATGCAGCATAGGATCCTAAAAGTATCTGGTGTACCACTGTCTCTACACCATCTTAGAGCAATAAACAACAAACTTGGTTTTTTGAATTGATTGATCATATTGATCTTCTCAACAGTTATGTGAATCACTTATATTCCCTTCTTGGCCCTCTAACAGCGCTTTAAAACACCACTTGTTAGCTGCCAATAGCAAGAACAAACCTAGCCGAATCCTCTGACTCAAATGCAAGTTTAAGAAAGTCCATGCAGGGGCGCCTGGGTGGCTCAGTGGTTAAGCCTCTGCCTTCGGCTCAGGTCATGATCTCAGGGTCTTGGGACTGAGCCCTGCATAGGGCTCTCTGCTCAGCAGGGAGCCTGCTTCCTCCCCTCTCTCTGTCTGCCTCTCTGCCTACTTGTGATCTCTGTCTGTCAAACAGATAAATAAAAAATCTTAAAAAAAAAAAAAAGAAAGAAAGAAAAGTCCATGCACATGATCTACTCACAAATCATCTTGGCAAAGTAGTTAACTGGTGCTGAGGAGAACACGCTTTGAAGTCACACAGACCTCTCCCTCTCTCTCTCATTTCCTAGCAATACAACTTTGGGCAAGTTGCTCTACTATTATGCTTAGTTTCTTTAACTGTAAAATAAAGATTATAATATACAGTATCTCTCATAGATTTTGTGAGCATGAAATTAGATCATTATATAAAGCTTTTGGCACAGTACCTGATAGCATAAAGTAGCTAGGAAATGACTATTATAATTCTTTAAATTATTTATTCTAGAATGTACACTATCTAAGCTTGTCTATTTTGAGAACACAACTCACCCTAAAGGGTACTACTTGAGGGGCGCCTGGGTGGTTCAGTTGGTTGAATGTCCGACTCCTGATTTCTGCTCAGGTCATGATCATGAGATGGAGCCCCGGGTTGGGCTCCATACTGAGCATAGAGCCTGGTTAAGATTCTCTTACTCCTTCTCCCCTGCCCCATCCCCCAGCTCATTCTAGCTCTTTCCCTCTCTCTCAAAAAAAAGGAATACTACTTGAGAGAATCTTGGGTAGAAAAAAGAACCAAGACTCTTTAAAGGCATCAGACACTATTCATTTTCAAATCCTACATAAATGGAATTAGTTGCCATTGTCTCCAGCATCTTCACATACTTCTCCCTCCTTCTCCCTCCTTCTCCTCCTCCTTCTCTTGATGAATCCTCCTTCTCCTTCTAGGGCATTATGCCTGCTTCCATTTTCCCCTCCATGGAAAATCATCTTGTATCCTTTGTGCTACCATTCTCCATTTATATCCCCCATTTACAATCCCCTTATCTGTCCTCTAGGACTCTGGGAGATGGTCTCCAAAGGTTAAATCCCGGTATTGCTCTTATTCCTCTGGGTTGGGTTTGGCCAGTAAGAAATACAAGTTAAAAAGGAGAAGGACTCCAGGGTGCTTCTTCCTCTGCTCCCTCCCTGCTTTGTCGACAGAGTCTGACCGGGGCTATAGCTCTCTCCACAGACCCTCCCCAACAGCTCTCTTCCTTCCCCTTCAACCTGCAGAATGGCAGTGGCTTCTTGCTCTTAGAAGTCACTAGTGGCCTCAATACTCTTTGCTGATTTCCTTAATCCCGTTCAGTAAATAATTTTCCTTAGAATCCCAGGATTGTTCCTTTCTGCAGGGATGCTGGCTAATTGTGTTTCACTTTCTTTCATTCTGTTTGTCCATTCATCTATTCATTTGAACATCCATTCAAATTAAAACATACCAGTCAGTATGCTAGGACACTGAGTTGCAAAGAAGAAAGGGAACTGAAAGGACTGTAATGTGGCCCAGTCTGCAAACCCCTAAAAAACTTCAGAATACCCAGATTTTCAGCCCTCCTGTCTACATGAGGGTTTCTGGATCAGCTGCCTTGGTGGAGTTACAAGGGAATATGCAGAGAGACTGCAGAGATTAGGATCAGAGGGAGATCTACATATTCTACCCTCTTTCTCTCTTTCCCCCCAACACACACACACACACACACACACACACACACACACAAACACTAAATCTAATGGAAGCGTTCCTGGAAAAGGCAGGGAACTTTTCCTGAACTGAGTATACCATTTCCATGATCTAAAATTTTACTGCATTTAAGATAGAAAACATTTATTTGTCACATTTAAGACAGTTGTCAGATATCCATCAGCAGCAATGGAACTAAAACAGAATTTTTAAAGTAGGTGGTGATAATGATGAAGATGGCCTGGAATGAGCAATAACTAGAAGGCACACATGAACCAAGAAAAAGCAAAGGCCTCAGCACCAAATCACAGAATCTAAGTCCCAAAGAGAATAGCCTTACTGAATGTCACAAGTATGATTAGGATGGACCCACTTCTCATGACCCCTGTCCCTACCTTTTTAGGTCTGATGATTATGAACACAGTTATATTCTTAACAAAAATCAGGCCATAAGTAAGGCATGATAGAATTTTAGGAAGTCAGCTACATCTGGAGTAAGTACTTTGGAAACATACGGCTTTGCTGGGCTCTCAAAATCACTGTATGAGCAGTTACTTTCTCCACCCACACATTCCGGCAGCCCTGCTGCTGGTCCTGCTGACTGGGAAGGGCTCAGCTGTGATTTGTACACACTTTTCGTCATATCTGAATGCCCTCAGGTAAGGGTGGATTAACTTGCCCTTGGCATTCTTGGTGTGAGGCATCATCTGTCATGCCGTATGTCTTTTTAAAATTTTCTTGGCTTGAACCTTTCCATTTTGTCATCACTAGTAAGATTGCAGGCAGTTCCAACTGTGAGCCATTTGAGTTCTCAGGTGTGTGCTTGAGGGGAGGAAGACCTCTGCCAGGAATATAGGTTAATGCCAGTGCCAAACACAAACCTCCTCTATCAGATTCTGGAGAAATCTTGGAAATGACTGTAAGAATAACTCACAGTGGTCACATGGGGTTTCTTTTTGGGAGAAGAGATGCAATGGGTCTACCCACACTGCTCTTAGAGAAAAATGTTTCACCTGAACTGAATTTTTGTTGGACGCAGCAGCTGGTGAGTGAAATCCCATCCTTAACCTGGTCAGCTCTCATCTGTACTAGATGCTGTGGCAGTTGCCCAGGTGCCCACGGTCAGGACTGAAGCACTCATTTCCCCAGGTCCTAAGCGCTGGGAGTATTAGTGTGGAGAGCTCTCAGCCCAGTCTGTCCTTTTCCATAATTAGCTTTTGGCTAAAGAGAGCAGCTTTGTCCAAGATCATAATGCCTTCCTAAAGGACCGTTCTCCTTTACTATATGGAGTTAAGAGTAAAACACTAAAGTGGATAAAAACCAGGCACCTACCTTTGCCCTAATTTCAGATAACTCCTCAGGAGCCAATGCCAGACTGCATAGACTCTGCTTAGTCCTCTGTTGCTACTGCACCGCAGACCAGCTTCTTCTTCTGCTGGACCCTGTGTCCTTCAGTCATCCCTCCTGCAAGTGGTGCTCCTGAGTACACTCTCCAGTGGACTGTAATTATCCATTTCCATCTCAGAGTGGGTTTCCCAAGGAACCTAACTGGCAGCACCCATCATTCCAGACACTCCTAAAATGCTACAACATACTCTGCATCAAATTTACAGAATATTTTCCTGTCCTTTGTTTTGTTGGAACCTCAGTACCATCACCAGAAGCAGAGAGAACTGGATTTCCATGACTTTGTGCTGGTCCCATACTCAATTCACTAGCTATGCAATTTGCCAATGTTCCCAATTTTTCTGGATAAAGTGAGCAGCTCTCCCTTCTAATTCTACTAGCCTGTCCTGCTGCACTATCATCCACTCCTCCATTTGAATATAGCTTTCTACTCCAAAGAGCTCCTAAAATATTGCTCTGGGTTGTATCTTCTTTGCCCTTTTGCTTCATTAATAATGACAATAAGAATGGAAAATATTTTTAAATATATACAATTATACTTGTCAGATGTTCCAAATGATTCCTCAATTAAAAAAAAAAAAGAAGGAAAACAGCTAACTGATTATTTAGATGTGATAAGTGAGGTCCCAGAAGGCTGAACCTGATTCTACCACATGCTAGTACCTGAGAGATGAAAAATGTCATGGGACAGGGACAATGTCATTGGTGTTGCTGCGCCACTCATAAGAAGAATAAGGAAAGAAGCTCTAGGTCTCTGCGTGCCTATGCCAGAAGTTACATGCATTATTTTCCCAGCCCTCAGGAGCTCAGGGAAGAAGACAGATTCCAGGAATGGACAAATAGGTTAGTGAATGAACAAATGAAGTGTTAAAAAGCGTTCTAGCCTATAATCCTAATGGATGACCCCTGTATTCCCCTAAAGAAAGAGGTAAATGAGGAAGAGGTTTCTTTCTTAAAATGGTGTGTAATTTTCCCCCCTATTAAAATTCCCCATATGAAAGGTTTCCTTTAGGAATTCAAGGTGAAAACTTAGGAAAATTCAGTAAATTGTTCAAGGTCACCTGGCAGGGATATCTAGGCACAAGCTCCTAACCAGACCTGGACTTGTCTCCTCAGATGCTCTGTGTAGACAACCTGGACTCTTCAGTATGCAGGAAAGCTATGTTCTGCAGAAGGTGGGTAAACGGAATTCTCATTTTAATTTAGATAACCTTTTGATAAATATTTGTTTCAACTAACTCTTTAAAGACTGTCTTATAAGGCTGATTTATGTTCTCTTCTGCTTGCCCTACTTCTCTCTGTATCCAGTATTTTATTCATTTATCAGAATAGTCATCAAAATCAAACAGTAGATTATTATTTTTTAACTAAATTAAAAAAAACTATACATATCTTTATTATTTATTTTCAAATTTAATTAAAACATTTTATGTAGGCAAGAGATTAAAATGGGTCAAAAATCAAAGATATAACGAGAAGTACTGTGAACTCATGTGTCAAGCACTAGTTCCTTCCACCACAAAAACCTATGATCTCAGGTTCTTGGGCATCCTTTCAGTGATAGGTCATGCAAATTTAAGGTAGTTATATAAAAAAAAAATAAATAAATATCTTCTAGTTACTATCTTGTTATATAGAGATAGCTGACTATAATATTTTTCACATACTTCTGCATCCCCCTTCCTTCAATTAAGAAGTAATTTAAAGATGATTTCCATCAGTACAGAGACTTTTTTTTACCTTTTTTAGTGCTACATACTATTTCCTTTTACAGATCTACAAGATTATTTGTTTTCTCTGATGCACATGAAAATTGTTACAAATTTTTGCTATTAGAGGCAAACTGCAAATAATAACAAGTGCCCACAGGATATAGCCCCAGCAATGGAACTGCTTCCTCAAAGAGTAAATATATTTGTAATTTTGACAGATTAATGCCAGGTTTCTCTTTATACAGGTTGTAGCAATTCATGCTCAAAAGCAATGAGAATTCCCCCACACCTTCACCAGGGCAACATGTCATGACTGTGTTTTCCTTTCTTTTTCTTTTGGTTACATCATTGCTAATCTAATAGACTGAGCATGAGATCTCAAAGCTATTATGGTTGCATTTCTCTATTATGAGCTATGTTTATCATTATTTAATACATTAAAAGCCACTTATATTTATTTTCATAGAATATATAGTTTGTCCACACTTTTATTGGTCTTTCACTTATTAGTTGAGAAAGTTTTTCATATAACAGGAAAATTAGCTTTTGGTAATTTGAGTATTGTGTGTTTTGTTCTTTTTTTTTTTTTCATCTGATTTTGCCTATGGTGTTTTTCACCGCAACATTTTTTTCTAATCTTCCTATCTTCAACTTTGTTGGTGCTTTGTGGGGTTTAGAGTTTTATATCAAGTTAAGAATTTCCTTGTAGTTAAAAAGCATTTGTCCACAGTTTCTTCTTACATCCTTTACTTAAAATAGTTGTTAGTGCCTTTCTGAAGGAACTGTCGCATTCATAAGTATTCTGATTCATTTGCTAACGGTTTCAAAGAATCTGTATGGACTGGAGGAGTCAGGTCAAACACCTTTTAGACGATATTTTTAAAGCTCAAAAAAATCACATTTACACAGGTAAAAGGTTAAGTGATTTCAAGAAAGAAAGTTTATATGGCTAATAGGGCACAGAAAAAAAATTTATAAGATCCTTAAACAAAAGAGAAAAACCCAAACTGGGTAGTCAGATCCCAAAACATCTCCGGGGGAGAAAGCATTAGGGATAGGAAGAAAAATGTAAGGCTGTCTGACTTTAGTATAGCTCATAGGAATTTGGAATTAGTCCCTGTGAAGAGGGGGCATAAATTGAAAATTGCAAGACTCAAAAACTTCCAAAATGAAGATTTCATGTGCAGCTGATCTGAGGTGTTTTTGAGTTGTCTCATTCAGCAAATCAGATGTCTGGGAACAAACTGACAAACAAATATATTTTCTGATTTCCTTCTATGGACATAGTGCTTCAAGATGGAGGAGCTATGAAATCAAACAACATTTCTTTACCTGTTTAAGAGGTAAAAGAACCAGAACCTATCAGCACAGTAATTCCTAAATAATGATATTAGTATATTTTTCTTTAGCTACCACTTGTTATGTGTTTTAGTAACTATCAGTGGTTAATAACTAATTACAATGTTTATTGAAGGTTTATTATGTGCCAAGCTCCATGCAAAAATGTTTATAATGTGCCAAGCTCCATGCTTCACGTACCATCAGAGAGGTCGTAAGAGCAATAAGAAATGTTCAGAGTATTAATGCATCCCATTTTACTTTATTTTTAACTTTAAGTATGTTTATTGTTAGTATCTGGCTGGTAAGAAAATAGTATATATTATAGCCCTATTTTTGTGAGAAAAAATATTTATATGTATACAATATGTGGGGGAAAAAATTCCAGAATGGTGGAATTTTATATTAGCTTATTTTTTCTCTGAAAAGCTAAGGAAACTGTTCTTCCTTCAATAATTGTCTTTATGCCATTAGACTTTTTATTAAATGAAAAGAAAGAGGCTTTCACTGCTTTGTTATTAAAAATAAATGCTTCTAGGAGAAAAAAGTGAAAGTGATATAATTATTTGGTTAGAAAATTATTCCATGATATACTGTCTTATAATAAAATGATGCCATTAAAGAACAAAAATACCCACATATGCATGGAAAGAAAGAGAATGTATATACACATAAAGGAACAAATAAAAACAACAGTCTTCATGTCTAAGTGATGGAATGAAACATGTTTAATTTCTTCTTCTTAATTTCACTGTTTAATTCCTCAATAAGAATGTTAATTACTTTCTAGAAAAAAAAACACATTTGAAATCTAGCTCCTGTGCATTTTACAACTATACTGAATAGCTTCTGTATAGTGCTAAAATAAAATTGGACTATCCCATGATCTAATGTTCAGGGGAAAAAAATCATGACCTAAACTGCATTCAAATAAAATAGACATACAGGCACAGGAAGAAATACAACAAAATAGTCATAGAAGCCACTTGCAGATTGAAGACTTGTGGGTCTTCAAACAGTTTTTATTATTTTTTCTTTCTGTATTTCCCAAATTTACTAAAATAAATATATTTTGCAATCTGAAAAAAAAAAAAAAACTTAGTGTACTGCCAAGTAAAAAATAGTATGTTTTCAAACAGGGAGTTATTCTTATAGTTGGCATGTTTCAAGTAAACACTAAACAATGCTAGAATAATGTGTCAATTGACTTTACACACTCTGCACACTCTGCTTTGTAATAATCCTACAGAAAATGGTATCAGATACATCACTTGACTTAGAATAAGGATGTCAATATATTTTCCCCAATTAGATATTTGACAAATGCTTTGCTTAAGAGCTCCTCCCTAAATAAATATGAACACACCAAAATCTGTAAGATAAAACGGGAGCAAACTTGCCCTCCACCAGAGGCAGTCTTGAAAAAGAACTTTCCCTCCACCTTCACCTATCAGCTCATTTGCAAAAGAGCTCCCAGTGGGGCAGGAAGTGCAGCTCAGCTGTCTCTTCTCAGCTGTTTCTTTCCCATCTTTCCATCTTCCAATCCCCCAGGTATCACCTTCTAAAAGATCTCAAATACACAGCAATGATACACATCAGTAACAGAGAAGTGTCCATTAGGCAACACTTCAAAATAGATCAAACGGAACAGGATCCATAAAAACGGAATCACAAACCACGTGTCCCAGCAGGAGAGGTGACTTCTAGTGTCAGGGAACCTTCTCACCATGGCCTTTAGGTGAGGCATTTAGGTGAAGCCTCCCGTGCAGCCTTTATCTATCTCTCGCTAATTGGATGATCTCAGGCAAATGACTCAAACCCCTGGAATCTCTGGTTCCTCAGACTCTTAATACAGGCTCACATCTACTTCCTAGGGCAGCCGTGAGGGAGAGGATGTAGGGAGAGAACTTGTGTTACCTGCAGAGGCTGTCCCACAGCAAGTACCCAAATGGGCCAGTCCCTGATCCGTTGACACACCGTGTTCCTGCTGCAGATAACGGCTGTGAAAGGGCAGCCTGACCCTGGCTCTCCACCTGCTAAAATTCTGCTGGTCCTTATTACACGGGTTTTGCCCTATTACCAATAAACAGTGGTTCCCTACTGTAAGAAATCCAGATCTAAATAGTCTTTGGTTAATCTAAGAACTTCAGAAAAAGATGCATAATAGGATCATACTGTAAGACAGTCTCCATTGATAAAACTAATATAATAGAGTTATTTCTCAGAGAGAACTCTGTCGAGATTATTTCTTCAGGCCTCCTCCAGTTTCCAGGGGCCTCTGGGCCCGCCGCTGCCCGCACACTCCTCCTCCTAAAGTGTGCCCTCCCTCTTACTAACTCCGGCACAGGGACCGGACACACAATCCAACATTAGGGAAGAAAATCCAAGCACCCAAGCGTGAGAAAGCCAGCACCCCGCAGCGCCCTAGCCAGAGGCAACCCTGTCCCCGTCCCCTCCGCCACCGGCCCGGGTGCAGAAAGGCTGCGCGGTGCACCCGCCCAGGGGCTCCGACCCACTTCCGCAGCTGCCGCTCAAGATGGCGGCGCCGGGGCCACGAGGCCTCGGCTTCGTCTGCAGCGACGAGGTCTGGAGCCCCCGCGAGTTGGCTGAGGGTGCCTGGAGCAGGTAGGAGCAGACGCCGGGTGTGGTGGTGAGTCCCGCCACTGGGGCACGAGGGACCCGAGGCCACGAGAATCAATATTTGTAGCCCATTTGCGCTCCCCAGCTTTTAAAGACTTGTGCCTTAGGGATGAGCCCCCCTGTTCCCCCAGCCTCTAGCTCTTCAAACCCTGTTTGGCGCCTGAGACCCCAGCTCTCTCCCTGACACCCCAGCTCCGAGAGACTTACCAGGCGGCGGTGGGTGGTGTCCGCTGGCAGAGCAGCGACTGAGGGCTGTGGCGGGGCTCAGGGTCCGGAGTCTTGGCGCTGTTCCCGCTCCGGGGCCCTGTCCCCGGCGGGGCTCCCCATGCAGCTCAGCCAGAGTTGCCCGGTTTTATTTGAGTTTTGTGCCTGCGAGCCGGTTTCTGTCTGGGTCCAGTTTGAATCAGGGCCCTGTGTTTTCCTCCTGAGGCTTCGGTTTTGCCTGGGCCCGGGTTTCAGGTTTGGGATCTCTTGGTTTTACGTCCTGGCCGGGTTTATGTTTGGGTTCCGGTTTTACATCCGGATCCTGCATTTTACATCCAGGGCTGAGGTTTGCCGCTGTGCCGTTGTTAATTGATTACCATGTTAAAGATTAGAAAGTTAAAAAAAAAAAAAAGAAGAAAAAGAAAGGCTACCTAAACTTGGCCTGAAACAGGTAAGGAGACACAGACAGAAGCCTTTCAGAAAATAAATCCTGAACTTTGAGTAATAGTATGACTCAAGTTTGCTATTCACCACCTGTATGATTTTAGACGATTAACATAATACTACAAATAATTATCTACCTACTCTATTACGCTAACTTTTTAGGCTGATTGTGAAAATATAAAGAAACACTTATTAAATGTGGGACCATAATGGGAACAACAACAACAAAAAAGCACAATACTATGGTGTTTTGCCGCTTAAGTTTGCAAATTCAAGGCCATGGGACCTTATGTGAAAAAGAGTACCAAAACAAAATCTTCCAAACTACTAATATTTACTTGTGGTTTCTTGTTTGTCTGTCTGTTTTGTTTTGTTTTTATCTTTAACTTCTTGGTAAAACTGTAAGCTTGGCCAAGAATGATTTGGACCTCTCGTAATCCCAGATATGGAAGTGAGTCCTGGATCAACAGATCTAGGCCTTTGCTCCCTTTTCTCTCTTTCAGTTTGTTATGTAATAAAGAAATTGGCTTTTGTCACTGGTTTCTGGGAGGGAGACTTTAAATCCTTGGAATTTCTGGAGTGATAAGTGTTTTTGTTATTCCTGAGCCTCTTGGATTGCACCTGAGTTATGTGAAGTCATGAGATGATTCAGGATGGGGCTGGTCACCAGAAAGACCAAATATTTTATTGGAAGGCTGGGGCTTTAAGCCAGTCTGACCTCTGGAGTCTAGAGAGGGTAGGGAGCTTAGAGAATAGATCTGGAGATCTTGGAGAAGTCTATCTGAAAGCTTCCTCTGTAGAGTAAAAGACAAGAAAGTGTCTCCTGACTCTTCTATCCATTCACAGAAACCCAAGTAGAGGAGATAGTACCATGTCTTTTATCCTACCAAGTGTGGGTTGCTCTTACTTTTTGATACCTACTGACCTTATCACAGATTTAGCTCAAGCCCCTGCTTTATGTGCCCTAAACCCAAGCATATACATCCTATATTATTGTACTGTCTCTTCAGGAACCTAAATACTTTATGGAAGTCCTACTGGATGGAGAACAATAAATACTTGGGCTATTTTAGGACTTAGTGTTGGCTGAATGTCTTCATTGGAAGTAATCCCTCCATTCCTGCTGACTCCAGCAACCTCTCAGAATGCATTATGGCTTAGTGGAGGAATAGGTAAAAAGTAGGGTGAGAGAAGAAAAGATAGTAGTTTGTCTCCTATGTTGTACATAATGCCTTATCTAGTGTATCATGTAAAAGTTCCACAAGAGGAACAATTGCTTGGCATTGGGTTTACTGCTCCTCTGTGGCCCATCACTTTTGAATCAATATCCCTGATCCTCAGTTTCCGGGCTTTACTTTCAGGCTTCCAGTACCTTACCACAGAGCCCAAGATATGCCAGCCGAGTGGGAGGATCTCCCTGCAGTGCCTTTGCACAGTCTCTTGTGTATCGTGCTATTACATCCCTGTACTAATGCTCATAGGTTGCCTGGGTCCCGTGAGGCTCAGGCCAGATTGATTCCCACTTACCCAGCCTCTCTGATGGAGAAGGAGATGGGAGTGTAATGTGGGCCTTATTCTCGTGTTATTTTCCGGGTCCTAACATAAATCTTATAATAATAACGTTTGGAAAAGGATGTTTATGTCTATTTTAAAAATTGCCATTTTTTGATCCTCAGTATTCTTATTAAGATGGAAAATCTCCATCAGACGGTCAGGCATTTAGACAAATGTTTATTACCCCTTCCATACTTGGCAAATGGAAAAGGATGCTTAAACCCTTCAGCAGCCATCCATCAATTGGTTAAGCTAATTACAGAGAAGTTTTCACATTGTTGTCTTATCTCCTTCCCCATAAACTGAAGTGTCTCATGTAGTTACATTTCGTTGCTCCATCAAAGGGCTTAGAGGCAAGTGTTTCTAAACTGTTGTGATACGGAAAGCCATCTGTGGTTTGTACCTGTGATACTGTTCCAAGTTAAGAGGATAATGGAGAACATTTAACTGGTTGCCTATCAAGGAAATAAGACTTGAAAGTAAGGAAAAGGAAATTAATTTTAAATCAAGGTTATTTTTATTGGTTTTTTAATTTTTTTTTCTTCACAAAATTAGGTTTACCCATTTTCATTGGTTAAAGAAGAGATCTACACTCTGTTTTAAATTTCCAGAGCTAAAGATCATAGGGCTCATGACCTCAGCTATCATTCTGATTTTCTGTTCAGGAGTTATTTAAGTAAACACCTTTTTTTTTTTTTTTTTTTAGTAAATAATTGTTTTTAGGCACAAAATTTTAAAATATTCATATTAGCAATGACATTCACAAAACTCCAGATTGGGACTTCTTTTAATCAAGATTTTACACCTCTGTTATTATTATCTGTCAGTTATCCCTCCAAATATTGGAGGAAAATACAGTTTAAAGATTTTACAACTCTAAAAAGTGCTACATTCAATATTCTTATCCTTTCACTTTATTCTTCTGACAAACTAAAGTCGTTTCTACCTCACAGATTTCTGTTTGCTATTTTCTTTGCCTTCCTACATCTTCATAGGCATGGCCTTGGATCTTAGTTCAAATATCACCTTTTTGGGTGACCATCCCTATCTGAGCAATCTAATTTTATCCCTTACCATGTCATTCTCAACTGCAATATCCATTTTTATTTTATTTATAGCAGTGAATCTGATATTTAAATGACAGGACTTTGCTATCTAAAATGATAAGAATTTAAGCAAGGTTTTCATTGGATTCAATGGCCAGTTATTATGTGAAACCCAATGAGATGAAGATTTAAGGTTCCTGCACCTCTCAAAAAAATAACTCTTGTCTGTAATGGAAGTTTGTTCTGAGATCCAGTTACTCATGTCCCATGCTATGCCTTCCATCTACATGTGTTAGAGTTACCACCTTGCTACATGTATGAGAAGTTCTCCTGTAGGGAAATGTCCCAGTACTGTCAAGCTTCAAAAGAGAGCCATGTTTGAGAGATACATAGTATGCATTGTGTCAGAATACCATCTCCAGACTGGCTCTAATAAACTCATTACATTCAGATCAAAATGACTGACCAGCTGCTCCTCTTCCCTGAAGTATTTGCATTTTAAAAGGTGAGAAAAGCCTAAAACTGAGATAATAAGTTTCTATTTGTTGAACTCAGACATGGCAAAATACTGGAATATGAAAAAAATTGCAAAGGCTATATTATCACTGATGGGAATCATTCAAACTGGTAAGAGGGACCACAGAATCTGCTCTCTAAAATTCAAATCATTTGCAGGGCTCTCTAGGGAATCAATTGGTCCCTAAATTCTGCCTTAGTTTTCATATTTGGCAGGGCCATAGGTTCATTAAAATCTCAGGAGTCACTACAGAGCCTCAAGTGTAGTGGCCTCATTTGGGGCCAGTTCTGTCATCATATTAGGCACAGGCTGACTCCCAGCAGGGGTCACAGCTGGCCTAGGAGAGTTAATTATCCTCAGGATGTTACCACAAAGCCATAAGCCTGTCACTCAGGCCTTTGCTCCTGCTTGCCAGTAACTTTGGATTATCAAGAAAGGGAAAGAGGAGTTCTAATAGGACAATGTTGTGATGAAATACATTTCTTCTTCAACATAATGAGAGACTAACTCAGGAAAATGTAAGATGAAAACAGTTGTATCATTCATTCAAATATAAGAAATCTCTGATGAATGCTTACTCTGTGCCAGGGACTATTTTAGAAATATGTAGAGACAGTAGTTGTCAACATAGACCGGGTTTCTGCTTTCATGATTTTTTTTTAAGATTTTATTTATTTATTTGACGGACAGAGATCACAAGTAGGAAGAGAGGCAGGCAGAGAGAGAGCGGGAAGCAGGCTCCCCACTGAGTAGAGAGCCCGATGCCGGGCTCCATCCCGGGACCCTGAGATCATGATCCGAGCCAATGGCAGAGGCTTTAACTCACTGAGCCACCCAGGCACCCCCTGCTTTCATGAATTTTATATTTTAGTGACCAGAAATAGGTACCAAAATAGAGAGAAACCTATCAAGAAAATACCATTTTAATTAGTATGTATAAAATTAAACAGTGCAATGTTGTAAAGATTAGCATTGTAAAAGAGTTAGATTGCTTGATTTATTATGGTCATCCAAGAAAGTAACATTTAAGCTGTGATACAAGTCCATCCCTATAAAGATGTGGAAAAGAGAGTTTTAGTTAGAGAAAGTATTAGATAGAAATCCATGAGAGAGATACAAGGTTGGTTTATTTGAGGAACAACAACAACGACAAAAGACCAGGAAAATTTCTACTTCTAGGAAGCTGGAATAGACATACTTTTTCTTTTATTCCTGCGAAGGGTGACTAGTAACTATGGACATTTTTAAATACAGTAAACATAAAATAGTTCTGAAATGTAGAGAGGGTAAGATAGATTAAAGAACTCAGGACATGAGTAACAAAAGAACAGTGAATTGCCTCCGTTTTCTATTTTTCCCTCATAATATTCTAGACTTGGAGGCTGAAGAAACTAACAAATCATAAATACCAACAGGTGCAGACACACAACACAGAAATAATCCAACAAATCTTTCTCTCTTTAGCCAAAGGACGGGAAAAAAGAGAAACCTAGCAAGGGAGGAAACTTTTATAGACAGCAAGTGCTGTCAGATATCCAGCCAGATACCACAGAAACAAATCACCCAAATTTATTGCTGAATCTCCACCCAAGTCAGCAAAGCCAGTGGGAAACCTACATTTCCAACGTCATGAGGCTGTAACAAGCAACCCTAAAACTCCTACTGGGGTGGTGTCAGAGAATATCAAGTAAGGAGCTTTTATGCCCTTTGGCTGACTGGTAATGAGCACCCCTGCCAGTGGTATCACTCAAGACCACATGAAGAGGCTGGACTTCCACCTCCATTCGACATTAATAATATAGCCCTCATTTCAGGATGAGGTGAGGCCAAAGAAGGCCTAGCAGAAAGTGAAGACATTGACGACCATCACTGAGCAATAAACAAGGCCACACCCACCTCCACATGCATTATCTGTGAAGAGCATATGGGGACTGGAACTCCCATCCTCCCCAGCAGTCAACAATGAATTAAGTATTGTTAATTTAAGCTAAGTTAATGTAAGTTAACATAATTTAAGTTAGTGTAAGCTGAGTGCGACTTTATCTCCACCTGGGAGTAAGAAAGCAGCACCATCCTTCCCCTTCTGGAATGGTGTCGGGGGAAAAAAAAAAAAAGCCAGATAAAACAAAAATGTTCAAATACAAAGGTTAAAGAGTCTCAACATAATACAAAGAAGGTCTCAGTTTTAATCAAAACTCACTAGTCATACCAAAATGAGGAAGATCTCACATTAAATGAAAAAATATGCTGAGATGATAGAGATAATAGAATGATCTGACAAAGATTTTAAAGCAGCCATTACAAAAATTCTTCCACAAGGAAAAACATACCTGAAGCAAATGAAAACAGAAAATCTCAACAAAGATCTAACATTCTGTTATCAGAGTTCTGGGAGTAGAGGAGAAATATGGCATGACTGAAAAAGTATTTGAAGAAATAATGACTGAAAGTTCATAGATTTAGCAAGGGAAACAAACTTACAGATTTGAAGAAGCTTAGTGAATCCTAGAGGTTAATCCCAAAGAAATCCATGCCAAGATATAAGACACATCATAAGCAAACTTCTGAATTGGTTTAAGTAGCTGTTGTAACACTGTACAATGTGGTTTTAAATGTATGTACAGAAAATGCTCACATATTATATTCCTGTAATAGTATAAAGTGTAAAGGAACATAAAAGGAGCTAAGCTTTATCTACTTCACTCAAATTTCTAAAATGATGACACCAATACTAAAAGAAAAAAATAAAAAACACAACATCTACTGAAATCATCTTCCAAAAGTGAATGAGTAATAAAGACTTTCTCAAACAAAAACTAAAGGAATTTATTACTAGTAGACCTGCCTTGCAAGAAATATTAAAAGAATTCTTCAAAGAGAAGAAAAGTATACAGGTCAAAAATTCAAATCTATATAAAGACCAGTTTCCTTGCATGTCTTATAAATTTTTTAATGAAAACTGGACACTTTACATAATATATTGTAGCAATTATAGATTCTGATTCCCCATTTCCAGAATTCTTATTGTCACTGCTTTTTTGTTTGTTTAATGGACTCATTCTGCAGATGCTACTTATCCCAGAGTCTTCCATCACCAAATTCTCTTTTTTTCCTCATTTTCATTTTTTTTTAATTTATTTATCTGACAGAGAGAGATCACAAGTAGGCAGAGAGGCAAGCAGAGAGAGGAAGGTAAGCAGGCTCCCTGCTGAGCAGAGAGCCCGATGCGGGGCTCCATCCCAGGACCCTGGGATCATGACCTGAGCTGAAGGCAGAGGCTTTAACCCACTGAGCCACCCAGGTGCCCCTCCTCATTTTCATTTTTAAGCCTGGCTTCCTAGATGTAACTCATGGATATACATAGTTTTGTAGTCAGCTGATGATTGGTCGGGGGTTGTGCTCAAACACATTGAACAAGTAAGACTTCTGTCCATTGCCTAGAGAGCTGAGTTTTATTTGGAACTCATTCACTGTTCAAGCACTTTAGAAATCTTCCCCAGCTTTTACTTTCTGCAGGGCATTGTGGATCTCATCTACACATGCATAAGCCATTGCATTCAGCAAGCAACTTATAAGTAGCAAGGGCCATCTCCTGTCTCTTCTGAGATTCTGCAGGCTTGCACATGTGTGAGCTTTCCAGACTGCCAGAAATATATGAGTGTTTTTCAAGGCCTTGGATGGCTCTCATTTCCTAGCACTTCATATTAAAATTCTGGCCATTCTATCATAGCATTGTGGCCCCAACCTCAGGCTATATGCAAGGACATTGGTCTTCTCCATTTATTTGACAATGAGATTAATTCTGTTTTCAACAATGTCTCTGGGTGTGGGGTTCTTCTTCTTTCTGTTCCATTTCCTGTTAGCCTCTTTTAGCTGGGAAGCTGCTGGTTTTCACAGCTTTCCCTGCCATACTTGAATATCTACATTGATGGAGTTAAAAGAAAGAAGCAATCTCAGGCTAAAAGTCCAGAGATTCCTACTGTTCTTAAATAAACATCTCTCAATTTGTAGTATGCCTTTAGTTGATTTCTAAAATATGGTAGATTTCTAAATAAAGTTTTTCTATTTTTACCATTGCTTATTTGGGTAAGGATTTTTCAAGTTCTTCACTTCCTCATGACTGAAGTCTTCCATTTGAACTTATTTTTTTTGTAGGATTGCTGTTATTTCTATTTTAAATCTTCGGTAGATTTCAGGGTGAAGTCAGTGGGTCTGGGTTATCCTTTGTGGAAGATTTTAAATGACAGATTTCATTATTTTACTGCTTTGAGAATATTTATACTTTCTAATGTTTTTTGATTTACTGTGTTTTTCTAAGTATTAATTTAAATTTTGAAATTTGGGTTTTTTTTTTTTAAGATTCATATATTTGAGAGAGAACATGCACTGGAGGGTGGGTTGGGGGCAGAGAGAGATGATCTCAAGCAAACTCCCAACTGAACAGGAGCCCAGCCATCTGACCATCAGGTCATGACCTGAGCTTAAACCCTAACAGTCGGTGACTTAACTGACTAAGCCACCCAGGTCTTATCATATCTTCTTATGATCTTTGTGATTTCTGTAGGTTCTATGGTTTGAAGTTTTAAGTTACAACTCTGACATTGGTTATTTGTACATTTTCTTTTTTTATTCTTAATCTATTTCACTGGAATATGTTTTAAAATTTTAAAGAATTAACTTTTATTTTTGTTGATGCTATTTCTTGTCTGTTTTTCATTATATTAATTACTATTTTATCTTTAATATTTGTTACATTCTATATTTTCTCAGTTAAATTTAATATTCTAAGATGGATGCTAAAAATTAATTAGATTTTAACTATGTTTTTCCCTTTCAAATATAGTAACTGAAAGCTATAAATTTCTTCCAGTCATGGCTTCTGATACATCTCACAATTTTTTTTTTCTTTAAGCTTTTTTATTTAAACATATAATGTAACCCCACCACCCTCTCCCAACCCCTCTCTCCCCCCAAACCCCTCAGGTTGTTTTATGACATTAAGAGTCTCTTTTGGTTTGTCTCCCTCCTGATCCCATCTTGTTTCATTTTTTCTTTTCCTACCACCTTAACCCCTACCCCCGTTGCATCTCCACTTCCTCATATCAGGGAGATCATGTGATAGTTGTCTTTCTCCAATTGACTTTCGCTAAGCATAATACGCTCTAGTTCCATCCATGTCGTCACAAATGGTAAGATTTCATTTCTTTCGATGGCTGCATAGTATTCCATTGTATATATATACCACTTCTTCTTTATTCATTCATCTTTTGATGGACATCTAGGTTCTTTCCATAACCTGGCTATTGTGGACACTGCTGCTATAAACATTCGGGTACACGTGCCCCTTCAGATCAGTACATTTGTATGTTTAGGGTAAATACCCCGTAGTGCAATTGCTGGGTCATAAGGTAGCTCTATGTTCAATTTTTTGAGGAACCTCCATGCTGTTTTCCAGAGTGGTTGCACCAGCTTGCATTCCCACCAACAGTGTAGGAGGATTCCCCTTTCTCCACATCCTCGCCAGCATCTGTCATTTCCTGACTTGTTCATTTTAGCCATTCTGACTGGTGTGAGGTGGTATCTCATTGCAGTTTTGATTTGTATTTCCCTGATGCCCAGTGATGTGGAGCACTTTTTCATGTGTCTGTTGGCCATCTGGATGTCTTCTTTGCAGAAATGTCTGTTCATGTCCTCCGCCCATTTCTTGATTGGATTATTTGTTCTTTGGGTGTTGAGTTTGCTAAGCTCTTT